>JAZEWU010000013.1:962761-975664 GCA_036362915.1 Geotria australis
GATTTGATGCTATTGGCTCTGATGACACAGATGACTTGCACACAATCCCCATCTGATGGCAGTCTGTGTGGGCTGTACAATGAATATTTGTCTTTGCGTGCACAGTGTACTTAGCCTGGCACAAGTACCATGATGACATCACCGTCACTTTATATCACATAGCAGTTGTTTATGTTGTAGGCGTGTGGTTGCACTGACGTTCAGGCCCTTGTGTTACATTCGCCATTTGCTTAACATTTCAAAAGCACCTCCTGTAGGATTTCCATCAACGGTTGCGCGTCTCCGTCGCCTAACGAGATATTTCATCCCAACTCCGCAAACACAGATTGCCGAACGTGCGTCGCGGTGCCAACTGGCGCCCGACAAATTGAAGCCCTATCTCATTTAAATGACCACTGCGAGCGCGCTGGCCGGCTGATTTACGCCGTCAAATCCCACCGTCCGCTCCACGCACAGAGCGCCGTCCTAATGAACGCGCCTGTGCCGTCACCTCCCGACATAGAGCCGGGAGCGGTGACGTGAGAATGCGACCCGGTGATTCACGGAGCGTGTGCGTGTGTCACGTAACTCTTCTTCTTCTTCTTCTTTGCGATTCTTCGAAGCAGCACGATGGTCAACCTCTGGACATCGTTGTCTTTCAGCTCTGCCTTGAAGTGTTTGGTAGAATTCGCAGGCAATAACAAGTATTACCTGACAGGGATCGCGACGTGAACGCTTCTACCTTGACCCCCGTCACGTAACTGAGACAACACCTTGGGGATCCCAAGTTCAATTTCCAAACATTCGTTCATTCATTAATTGTCAGAAACCGCTTAATCCTGTACAGGGTTGCGGTGAGCGGGAGCCTATCCCGGCAGACGCGGGGCGCAAGGCAGGGCTCTACCCAGGATCGGACGCCAGTTCATCACAGGGCACCGGGGGCAATTTTGTCCGCAGGCCAATTAACCTATGCAGCAGCATGTCTTTGGACTGTGGAAGGAAACCGGAGTGCCCGGTGAAAACCCACGCGGACACGGGGGAGAACATGCAAACTCCACACAGAAAGGCACCCGAGCCGGGATACGAACCCGGGCCCTTGCTGTGAGGCGGAAGCGCTGCTCACCGCACCACTGTGCCGCCCTGGAGCAAATCAAGAGTATTAATTCCAGAAATACGTATTTCTACCTAGTGACATAGCTCCAGTGGTAGAATTACGGTGTAATTGGAGATTTAATCCGAATAGGTATCATTAATGTAAGTCACAGCTGGCAGGAACGCTTTGAATCTGACCCGCTCATGCAACAGTCTTTCTGCTGTTGACATGCCGTTCTCTCCACAGCCTTGTGCAGCGCTTCGCGACCCTTGGGTGAAAGTCGCTCTATAAATGCTATTATTATTTATTATGAACAGTCATCGTACACGGCTCGCGAGCAGAGGATCGTCACGTGAAATTCCCCGTTCGGATTCACTCAACCCAACAGCCGTCGTGGCCGATAAAGCCGGTGGGTGCCACTTTGTGGCAAGTCACCTGTGGGTTTGAGCAGAAGGGCAGGTCGGTGGGCTGGCTCGGGTCCCAGTTTGCCGGGAAGACCTGTCTAGCCAGTGGCCACTCGCCCGCCGCTAAATTGGACGCCACACTCTCGTCCCGTGGGCCTGTTTATTGCCACCCGCTGACAGCGCTAAAATGAAATGCTCCTGACATATTTCTTTTTTTGCCGGTTTGCGCGTAACGTGCCGGAAGAAGTTCCCGCCAAACTGCTTACCGCGTTCGCCCAGATTGGGTCCATAAATCACCAGATTGGGTCCATAAATCACCGTTGCCAGGAGTTGGCGATTTCTAACACCGTGTGTGCTGCGTCGCTATCATTGTGTAATGATAGCAACGCTGCCATTCCAACGTGGCAAACCGATGATTCTCAGCCACGGCTAGCAATCAGTGGTGAGGATCTGAACCGGCTCTGAGCCTTCCCCTAGGACTACTGAGCCTTAAAATGAGTACCTGGTGCGTTGTGTGGACATCAGCAGTTGGGAGACAGAGTGGCCCGGTTGTGCTGCTGCCCAAAGCACCCCCTCAGGCGCCTTGCTGGACTTAATAGGCGCTCACTCACGACAGTCGCCCCAACTGCCCGTGTGTGCCGTTCCGGGGATGGTTGTGTTTATTGTAATAACAGCCTCGAGTCCCTGTGTTTGGATAGTGAGATGTATGATGCGGAGATCTAAGGACTGGAAGCGTGATTGAGATATCTTAGGAGATAATGGCTTTTTAGACGCGTCACCTTGAGGTCATTGTTTATAAATGAGTGGGGCACGTATAAATATGTGGAGGAAAAGCAAAGTTTGTAATAGTCGGCAGAGCTATAGTAGGGCATCCGCGATCTATAACGCGGGTCAATACAAAGATTAAACATTTTGCCGGAGCAATTTAATTGGTTGCAATTTTTTACACACCACACGAACTATAAATTATGCAGCCACGTAGTAAAGAAATACTATATTGCTCCTATAAATAGTAAGCCGTGGTAATGTATTATTTTATTACACATAATCCCTGCCTATAACATCTGGCAACGGGAGCGGCTGTGGTTATTGGGGCCGATCTTGAAGGTCACGTTGTGTGCTGTGCAGCAGCATTTATAGAGCGCCTTTCAGCCGAGGGTCACAAAGCGCTGCACAGGGCTGTGGAGAGAACGGCATGTCAATAACATCAAGACAGATAAACTGAGAGTATTGAGGCGTGCGGTGGCACAGCGGTGAGTAGCGCCGCCGCCTCACATCAAGAAGCCCCCGGGTTTGATACCCAGGCTCGGGGTGCCACCTTTCTGAGTAGAGTTTGCATTTTCGCCCCGCGTCTGCGTGGGTTGTCGCCGGGTGCTCCGGTTTCTTCCCAAAGTCCAAATATACGCTGCCTAGGTTAATTGTCGACATTGCTTCCCTGGTGCGCTAATAATATGGATATTTCTCCAACCACCACGGGGTCCCTAACGGAGATGAGCGCCACCCAACACTCACTTGATGCGGTGCGTGACAGCCACGCGGAGACCTAAATGACTCACTCGCTCGAAGTGATGTCATCTCCGCTCACAGTAAACATGGAGTGGCCTTTCCATCATTGCCTCCGCATTACGGTATTTATTTATTCTGTCTGATCGCTTTCTCTCCAGGGCCGCACGGACAGCGTCGCTATTGCCGCAGCATCGGCCGAGCTGCTGGGATTTGTTGGAAAACAAAGCAGAGAGGCTCCGATAATGAAACCGAGGCTCCGATTCGTTCCCACGCAAAACCCACAGCCCTGAGACGCAGGGACTCAATGGGGGACATTTGCCGAACGCTGCGATAACGTCTTGAGAGTCGTCTTGACACAAATACGACGCGAGCGGCTTCAAAACGGGCGTCCGCGCTAACAAATTAATCAAATACCAAAAATAGCAAACAATATCCTTTCGAAGATGCTGGATGTATTAGCCGGCTGTGTTTTTTGATTCAAAAGTATCGATTGCGGTGCGCGATCTATTTATTATTATTATATGTTTTCAGTTTATTGCGTTTCTGTCAGAGTATCCAGCTTTGATGGCTCTTGCGACATTTTCGCAAACTGTTGTTTGATGCCACCCGGTGAGGCTGGTGAAGTTGCGGGCAAATGCCCCCCTCGACATTACGGAGACGAGATCAGGAAACAGGGGAGGCGCCGTGAGGAACGCTGCCGCCTCACAGCAAGAAGGCCCCGGGTTCGACTCACGACTGGGGTGCCTTTCTGTGTGGAGTTTGCACGTTCTCCCCGTGTCCGCGTGGGTTTTTTTCGGGTACTCCGGCTTTCTCCCACAGTCCAAAGACACGCTGCCGCCTAGGTTTATTGTCCTGGTTAAATTGCCCCCCGGTGCCCTGAGATGTTGTAACTGTTAGAAAGGGCTACATGGCTCAACGGTTCCTTCCAGATTAAATAAACACTGACTGACAGATCCACGGAATTCTCCTCGATGTGAAAGGGTGGCAGGGTGGCACAGTGGTAACGTCTGTGCCTCACAGAAAGACAGTCCTGCCCGAGGCGGTTCGATTTCCTCCTCGGGCGCCTGTCGAGCGCGGGAGGCGAAACGTCGCGACGGTGAGAGGGAGACAAAGACAAAGATCCCCCGTATAGCCTAAACAGACTGTTGGGGCAAGTGCCGTTAGCGAGCACCTATGAAGGTCGACACGGCACACGAGGGAGTGGGTGACCACCACCACGCCTGGCCGCCTTTGTCTCCCTAGTGGCGATGTTTACACACCGCACTAGCTACTCATTTGAGGCTGAGTCCACCTAGGGGAGGCCCAGGACCGGTTCATAAATCGTCACTGGTGTTGGCCGTGAGCGGGATTCGAACTCGGGTGGCCAGATTCGTAGCCCAGCGCGCTAACCACTGGGCCACGCGCTCCCCACAGACACACCACACATCGCATCACGACGTGCCGCGGCGTGATTAGTAGTCGGGTATTGTCGTCGCCTTTGGCCTGGACTCTAACCCACGTGTGTGCGTCACGCCAGGGGCTGCTGCTGGGGCAGTGAGCGGCGCCATCCTTCACGCGGGACACATACACCGATGTCGCGTCTAGCCGTGTGGACATTAAAGACCCCGTGGCTCCGTTTGATAAAAGCGGCGGACAAACCCGGTGACCCGGCGAAATCCCACCGCGGGTCAATACCATATCTGGATTTTTTTGTGCCGAATTCTCCCTTACGCGGCTGCTTCGCGAAATTACTTTTCCACGGCCGGCTGGGCCGTGCCTGTAAATGAGACGCATGGATCTCAAGATGGTCGACCCAGCACAGATATGCTAAATCACAAACGGGGGGGGGGGGTCAGAAAAGAAAAAGATTCTACCTCGAAGGAATATAGCCTCGTGTGGAAAGTCGTGTGGTTGAGCGTGCGTGAAGGCTGGCAGTGGTGAATGGATTGCTGTTGCAAGAATGATATCTGATGGTTGCTCTTCAGAGCTGTTCTGTTGGGATAGCCGTGTCACTGGCCAATCTCCCGCTCTGCCTCGCGACGTTTCGCCTCCAACCTTGGAAGCATCATCAGGCGTTAACGTGGGAGGCGAAACGTCGCCAGGGAGAGAGGGAGATGGCTCAGTGACACGGCTATCCCGAAAGAACAACTCTGAAGAGCTGATGTTTACGCACTGTTCTAGGTATTCGTGTGAGGCCGAGTGGACCGAGCGGAGGCCTGTGACAGGTTCAGTGCCACCGATGCTATCCATTGCCACGAATATAACGAAGACATTTGGGGCTACAGCTCGGTGTGTGAACCTCTGGGTCACTGCAACACACAAACTCAAAGCCCCGTGTGTAATGTGCATAGGCTGTTAGGAGACACCATGCCTGACCATCTTTGTCTCCCCAGTGCTTGTAGTTGTACACCGCGCCGGGTACTCATTTAAAACCTGCGGTAGCATGTGTTCGTTATAGATGTTGACTCTGCTCGGCAATCGAACTCGGGTCGCCGGGTTCGTAATGAAGTGCGATAACTAACGGGCGAGCACAAACACCAACCATGCGCACACGCGCTTGTGGTGGCACAGAATTCGTGTCGAGGCATCCAATTCCAGCGCATTAAATTAGGCACTGTGGCTATAAGTATCCGCACGTTGCAATTTACACCTACTGGAGAACATCAACTTGGTTTACTACCAATAAACTGATGAATTAAAATGCAAAGGCCAATTATTGCGAGCACTTGCAATGCACAAATTATTTTGCAAATAATGAATGTGTGCACACGTTACGATAATTTTCCGGTGTGGCAAGTTTCTGGAGCATTACAATTAGAAAGAGTGTCTAGAATACGATCTCGGTGAAAAGCCGCCTCAAAGCAACACGGCACCAGGTTCGATTACAGTCTCGGGTGCATTTCCGTATAGCGTTTGCATGTTCTCCCCGTGTCTGCGCGGGTTTTCGCCAGGTACTCACATTTCTTCCCTCCGTCCAAAGACCGGCCTGCTGAGTAAATTGCCCCAAATGTCCTGCGATGGACCAGCATTTCATTCTTGTTATAGCCCTGCATTTTGTCCTGTGTCTGCTTGGATAGGCTCCGGCCGCTCGCGACCCTGTACACGATTAAGTGGGCGCTAGAATAATGACGACCATGATGATACAATGGTAATAAAAACAATGCAGCACAATAAAAAAAACACGTAACGTGACATTTAAAAGCAAACACTGATATGACTGTTTAAGAATATTAATTCATTCATTCATTGTAAGAAACCGCTTAATCCTCTAGTCTACAGGGTTGCGGTGAGCCAGAGCCTATCCTGGCAGGCACAGGGCGCAAGGCACGGTTATACCCTGGATGGGACGCTAGTCCATCACAGTGTTTAAGAATATTTGCAGGGAAACATACCAATAACGTATTAGGGTCTTGTCGGACTTAAAACTCAACAGAAGTTTGATTTGTCATACAGCTGTTGTGCTGTTGTGATGAATAAAATGAATTAAAGAACTAATGAGAATATATTGCTCCATGAGTGTTGAACTAGCCAGCTGTTTGGCACTTAAGCTAAACCAACCGTCAGCAGGATTCTGTAATAAACCGAGTAATATAATTCTGTAGCGACACATTAGTGGTTGTGCGGATAATATACCCCTTATTAAACCTCTGTGCACTGTGTGTGTGTGTGTGCACAGTGGGTCCACACGTGTGTGTGTGCTCGCCGACGGCACTTGCCCCTACAGTCTCTCAAGGCTATACGGGGGATCTTTGTCTTCGCGCGTCGAGGCACAGCGGGGAGCGGTGGCGCAGCCGTGAGCGCGTTTCGCTTCAAACCAAGTTCGAATATGAGAACATGTATGACGAATAGCGAAAATGTGGAATACTCCGCGGCGCTCGTGTGAGTTAGCTGCGTCGTCCGGGCGCACACTCTGGGAACCACTGCCATAAACCCAGTGGGGATGATCGGCTGATTCAATCCGCGATCATCGTGATTTGAACTTGCAACCTTGCAATTACACAACTGCTCTGCACGGTAATGGGAAGGAAATGGATTAAAAGTGCCGATCGTGCGGTAGAGCAGCTTTAAGAGCCGTGCTCTCCAGATGACCCGGCGTGTTTAATTGAAGTTACCGAGGAATGAGTGTAAAATCTGCTGTTTTCAGCTGCACTCAATTAGTCCCAGCTGGTGTGGATAATAAATAACACCGTGGCATCTACATTGCCGCGGCCTCTTAACTGGAATCAAGCCTCGTCGCTGCTTTATAGCCTGGAGCAGCTGTTTAATGGGGCCCAGTGAAGTGACAACCTTGTTGCATGTTGTTAGGTGCTGGGTAATGCCGCTCAAACGACGGCGGAGTCCTGTGCTCTCCATACAGCCATTGTCAGAAACTGCTTAATCCTATCTCGAAAGACACGGGGGGCGCTAGGCAGGGATATACCCAGGATCGGATGCCAGTCCATCACAGGGCACCGTGGCCAATTTAGTCCGCAGGCCAATTAACCTATGCAAGCGAATGCCTTTGTACTGTGGAAGGAAACCGGAGTGCCCGGGGAGAACCCACGCGGCCACGGGGAGAACGTGAAAACTCCACACAGAAAGGCCCCCGAGCCGGGAATCGAACCCGGGGCCTTCTTGCTGTGAGGCGGCAGCGCTAATCACCGTGCCGTTTCTTCGAGGCCTTTGTGCAGCGCTTTGTGACCCTCGGGTGAAAGGCGCTATATAAAACGCTATTATTATTATCATCATCATCATTCATATTCGTGGAAGCGGCGCGCGCTGCTGATTAACGCCGAGATTAGTGGAGGAGGGACGCAGGTGGGAGAAGCGAAGGAATATTCAGGAAATGTCCGTCAGATGCGACGGAATAAAGGGGCAGAGAACAAAGACCGAATCGAGCACGATTAATCCCGGGAGCTTTGCTTGAAGTGACGCAACCCTTGATGGAGTGGGAGACAATCACGCTCGTGTCACGCCACACTCACGTTGGCCTGCCGCCTTAATTTCCTCCGGTGCCCTGTGGTTGACTGGCATCCCATCCTGGTGTATAGTCCTACCGTTGTCCCCTGCGGCTGCCGGGATAGGGCTCCGGCTCACCGCGCACAGCATTAAGCGGTTTCTGACAATGGACGGATGGATAGTTTTCCCACCCCGATGTCAGCCGTATGTCCCGTCCGTGTGTCCCCCGAGTAACGGCGGCTAAACTCGGATTGCAGCACACTGTGTCAATTAAGGACACCGCATTAGACAATGTATGCACGCATGCCCTGTTGAGTAAAGACCCCACAACTTGCCCTCGCCTGCCTGTGGCTCCTCTCTCCCTCCTGCACGGAGTAACCAGAGTGTGGGAATCATCAGCAGCCAGGATTAAAGGAAGCTCTGCACAAGTACGGCTGCCATGTTCAATGTTTTGGCCAAAATGCCGTCTCGTCATGTGGAACGAACATGGCAGTCTTTGAACGAATTGTAACATCCACCAGTATGGTTCTTAATAACTTACTCGTGCCCAGCGGAGATGTAATTGTCCATCTCGCTACGTTGTGCCATTAGGAAATGCCGAAGCAGCCAAAGCAGCAAATTCGAGAATGCACACAGGTGACGTTAATGTCGCGATAGATTTAGCACATGAGTGTGAAAGTATGCCGGTACGGTCCGGCACACCATACTGGTAAGAATGTCGTGACCCATCAGTGGGCCGCGAGCGCCACCTAGTGATCCGTGGTGACCAGACCCGAGTGGGCCAAGTGGGTCTTGAAGTGCAGAAGGTTGAGAACCTCTGAAACAGGCTACCTATGACTGTTAATAACAGAAACTCAGATGAATCGCTTGAATCAAACATATATTTTACATTCTCGATAAACAAAATATTCCCGTTCAGATTTCAGTTGATGCTTGTTTTTTTTACTTTTGACCGATGGGAGCTCCGGCCGCCAATCACGCACAGTGCGGTGCTCAATTTGCGCGTGGAAACAATTTCCCTGACCTCTAAACCTCAGGACTGCAGACCAACCCCCAAAGTCTGATCGAAGTGAAAAAGCAAACGTTTGCGCTGCGTTATATTCAGTCATCCCTGGCTGGACAGAGACACTCGGATTTGCTACCCTTGAAAACCTGGACGTAATTCAAGTGGAAGCTTGCGATTTAAACCGAGGATTTCCGCAGTGCTGGCTCAGTCGTTTGACAGGAGTCACAGCATTAACCCTCTGAGCCAAACAGCCACCTTGTCGAGTGTGCAATTTAGAATGATCTTGTCAGCTGTTCACAAAACGCGAAATGACATTGTGTCTGAGAGGGGGGGACACCGAAATCAATGTCCACTGTCACTCGCGCGTGGTCACCGACGAAACAACTAACCGCGAGTTGCGCGGGGTCAAAAGTACACGAGTGCTTTTACGAGGAATGGCGCTGGCTTCAGAACGAGGAGACACGATGACTCACCCAGCCCTGGCAAGTCAGTCAGTGGTCAGTTAAGGGCGGCACGGTGGCGCGGTGAGTATCGCTGCTGCATCACAGATAAGAAGGTCCCGGGTTCGATTACCAGATCGGGTGCCGCCTTTCTGTGTGGAGTTTGCACGTTCTCTCCCTGTGTCCGCGTGGGCTTTCGCCGGGTACTCTGGGTTTTTTTCTCACACAGTCCAAATACATACTGCTGCCTAGTTTAGTTGTTCTGTTTAAATCCCCCCCCTCGTGCCCTGAGATGTTGTAACTTGCTTACCTATCCCCGCTAGTCAACTGTTTATAAAGAGCGACGCAGCTCAACGACGGTTCCTTCCAGCGTAAATAGAAACTGTCTGACTGACTTGTCGTCAGAAGTCTTGGTTTCACCAGGCGATTCGAATTCGATTCGAATCTTCGAAGCGTGATGGTGATATGACAGATTCCCATTGCAACACGTTCTTCTTTAGTCGCAGACTGCCCTTCAACATTTAGAGATATAATAGTCAGTGCTGGCCTTAAAGGCGGGCATTGGCCTCTCTTCTTGCACCAGACTGAGGGGCTTCTTCTGGCATCTGTTGAGCTTTTGGACATCGTTGTCTTTTCAGCTCGGCTGCGAAGTGTTTGGTAGAATTTGCAGGTAATACCAAATATTACTTGACAGGGATCGCGACATGAATGCTTCTTCCTTGATCCCCACCAGGCGAAGAAAGACAGCCATTGTGAATCTTGTGCAGGTTTCAGCCTGGGTCACATCAAGACACAGTGTGCACAACACGTGTTCCATAAACTTTGACAAATAGACGCTGAATTCAACAAAACCAACTAGATCTGACCAAGCGTTAAGATGTGCCGTATCCAAATTACAACAATTCAATTTCTCATTGAGCGTCTGAATCATCATTATTATAATTATTATTCAGCTGGGTGTTTGCTCGGCGTGTTTGTCCGGTCCCTGACGCAAAGCGACGGTGTGAATGTACGTGCGGGTGCAAAGCGGAGTACCTGGAGAAAACCCACACCACACGTGGGGATAACATTTCAAATTACACTCATGCAGGTTTTTTACACGTTTTAATTTGTTTTAAATTCTGACCAAAATGTGAGCAACCCACTTGCTTTTCTGTCAACTTCTGGTCAAAGTCAGCTCAGCGTGGGATATCGTCGTCAGTCAGTCATTTTCAGAAACCGCTTAATCCAATACAGGGTCGCGGTGGATATCGTTATGATCTTTTAAAGTGTCAACGTGTACAGGCTTGTGCCACCCATGCTGGAACAATAAAATGAGGATTAATTATCATTACATCCTCTAAAGGACGATGCTATCACTAAGGGAGGAATTAATTTCAAACTAATTAGTAGTGCATATGAACGTTCAGCAATTACGCGAACACACAATGACCTACTCTAGTAAACAGTGTTAATATCGCAATCTCTCACACCCAACACATTAGAATGAGCTGGTCCACTCCCTCCCTCTATCCACAATCCCCGAGGAAAGGGCGAATCAATTTCCGACACAATCCGTCAAAATCTGCAAGTGACGAAAGAACCTGTCACAACACACAAATGCGATGACCACATTTCCTCACTCCCTTTGAGTTGATCGTCTAAACTAGGAGTTCTCAACCTTCTGCCCCTCAAAATCCACTTGGCCCACTTGGGTCTGGCTCTGCACGGACCACTAGGTGGCGCTCGCGGCCCACTGATGGGTCGCGACCCACCGGTTGAGAGCTGGGGCTCAGGATTAAGGGTTAGTGTTATTTAAACGCGAAACTGATCACCCTGTGTTAGTAAATCCAATCCTTGTTAAAACTGGATGTTCTTAATATTTAACGTTTTATAAAAAGCCCCGCATGTGGTCAACAACAAAGTGGGGCAGAACGTGTCACTAAGGGGCTCCATCGTGGGAGGCGACACGTCGCGAAGGTGAGAGGAGGAACGCTCGACACGGCTGGCTCTTGAGAGGCCCTTCCACAAGCGAGCAATCGAAGGGTTGCACCTTTACTCCAAAGTAAAAAAAAACATTAGTTTGCAGTCGCCACTCGGCAATTTACCGTCCGACCGCCACGCAAACCCTCCACGCTCACACGGTCTCACTCTGAAGAATGGCCGCTATCAGACGCGTTGACGTTACGATCACATTCGGTTACAAAGCGGCGTTTGTCAGCGACGGCGATGTTGCTTCGTGTTCGGTATTTTACAGACGGAGAGGGCCGCTGAGCGGGGGCGACCAACGCCGATAACGCGAGGCCAGCGTGAAGTAAATTTACGTACGCAGCACTCACGAAGTATTGTATCGGGCTGCACTCGTGTGTGTGAGCTAATTGACGCTGCCTCCGCCGTGGCAATGTTATGACCTGTTGGCTTCTTTATGTATCGAAGACAACATAAAATCGCACGCTGTAAAACAGGACATATTAAGACACCGGTAAACAAACCGTAAAGCACGTGAAGAATATATAGAAAGTAGCAGCGTTATGTGTTTGCCTTTATTTATTATTTCCTTCCAAATTATTGCATAAAAACGCCAAGGGGACTTGCTGCTGTATATTCGATAGATCAATCCTGTGCCAGTACTCAAGGCATTTTCGCATTAACCGCCAATAGTGCCTTCATTGCGCGCCTGAGTCATTTGATTTATCGATCGCCGCCGAGCGGCGTTAATAACAGGTTGTTGGGGTTTTTTTTGACCGCCACTGACTGGAAGGAAATATCAGACTGTATTATTTGGACCGCTGATGCCCCATCGAGCTGAGCAATCTGTCTTACCAGGACAACTGCGGCCCAAGACCGTCTGCACTGGTGACAGAGACGGGAAGACACTGCTGCCTCTCATGGAATGAGAGGCAGCTGACTCAGCCTCTCTGAGGCTGAGTCAGCCTCAGAGAGGGGCACGACAGGTTCGGATATGTCACTAATGTTTACCCCGTGAAGAGGAGTCTTCTTCTTCTTTGTGATTCTTCGAAGCCCGATGGTCAGCGTCTGGACATCGTTGTCTTTCAGCTCGGCTTCGAAGTGTTCGGTAGAATTCGCAGGCAACAGCAAGTATTACCTGACAGGGATCGCGACGTGAACGCTTCTACCTTGACCCCCGAAGATGAGTCGAACTGGGGTGAATGGGTCCGTAGCGACTTGCGCTAACCGCTCCACAACCGCCGCTCACGCACACTCGAGCACCGTCTCCCCGTGTCCGCCCTCTCGCTCCAAGCCGCAAACCCTGCCCTCCCTCCAACGACTTGTCCATGCAGAACAAGGCCGGTAAGTGTTCTTGAGTTCACCCTTCTGCTGCTGCGTGCACGAACGCGAAGCGGTGACCCTGGTAATTGCATGGCCTCAGCAGTTAACGGTGTCTTTGATGCATGGCTGTGTGGTTTGGCTGTGGTCGGCAGACACGGTGACACAGTGGCGGTGACCAGGCTACGAGATGATGGCGCCTCGCAGTAATAATAATAGCATTGTATAGAGCGCCTTTCACCCGAGGGTCACAAATCGCTGCACAAGGGCCGCGGAGAGAACGCATGTCAT
>JAZEWU010000013.1:975897-990556 GCA_036362915.1 Geotria australis
AACTCACAGTAGGTAATCCCTCGTCCGTACACCTGCCAGTGTTTTGTGCGACACACGAGGAATACTTTTTTTTTGTCGCTGGATTGTGTTGTAGGACAGCATCTGAGATTTTAATTCGAGCTGAAATAACCTACTTCGTGCATTCTACTATCCCACACGCTGTCGATTACATCTGTACCGCATTCTTGCCACGCGCCGTCTCGAATTCCCCAATTGCTCACCGTACCCTTTCGAAGTGGCTTACAATACCCCCTAATTTAACAGCAACCTCGGCATGCACTGATATTCAAAGGCCAAAAGACGATTTTGCAACTGCTTTGTCAAAGTCTGGCGCCGTGACCCGAACATTAACACTCACGTTACGTCTCTCTCAATGCGCGTGCGTCATGACACTAATGCTGACTTGCTCTTGCACGCCTGTTTTCTGTAGCTTAAAGTAAAATAGATATTTTTGCCGTGCTTTTATCCACGTACATTTTCGCACCTGTGGGTATGTCTCCTCTCAACTGGTACCTCCAGTTGAGAGGAGACATACCCAAACAGTGATATTCAGTGACTGTCAAGGATCAGGTCAGCTGACCACAGCACTGCGGTTAGAGCACACTACTCATGGAAACGGTCGGGAGTTCAAATCCCAGTCAGGGGGTCGACGATATGACCTCGACGAAACGAGCACTCAGCGTTAATCCTGTGGATAAAGAGGCCAATGAGAGTTGCTCTCTGTAGCTGTTCTTTTTGATTAGACGTGTTACTGAGTCTTCCCTGTCTTCCCGTGGCGACGTTTCGCCTCCCACATTGGAGCCATCATCGGGCGTTTCTGAAACGAAAAGACAGCTACGGAGAGCAATACTCATACATCGAGCCGCGACAACCTACATCGGTATAAAGCGGCCAATGCCGTCATGGGAGTGTGGAATTTCCACTCCTGGCTAGGCGCCACCAACAGAGATGAGTGCCAACGCCCACAACTGCACGTACTAGAGAGGCAGAGAGACACACTTTGACTCTGGTCCCTTTGGCTGGCTCCCTGTGTAAAATGGCATGTCAAACAAAAGGGTTAACTGGCTGTGTACCCAAAAATGAGCGCGCATAAGGACCCAGGGGCCGGCGCGTGAGACAGAATCCCTGGCACAGCATGGAGACCCGAGAGGGATGAACACGGAACCGTGCCAGCCACTAATTGTGAAGCTTCTTCCGAAAACGTCTACGCAGAACAGTTCCCGTGAAAACATTTTATTTTCTAATGAAATCAGGTTCGGATTCTGGCTCGGGTGCCTTTCTGTGTGGAGTTCGGCATGTGCTCCCCGTCACCGTGCGGGTTTTTGCTGGGCACTCTGGTTTCCTCCCACCGTCCAAAGACATGCTGCCAGGTTAATTGGCGTACTGATTACATTTCCCCAGGCGCCCGGCGATGGACTGGCGTCCCATCCTCGGTGTTCCGCTGCCTTGCGCCCTGTGTCTGCCGGGATAGGCTCCGGCTCACCGCGACCCTTTACAGGATTAAGCGGTTTCTGAAAATGGGTGGATGGATGGACTCTGGTTTCCTCCCACAGTCCAAAGACATGCTGCTGCATAGGTTAACTGGCTTGCGGATTAAATTACCCCCGCTGCCCTGTGATGGACTGGCGCCCCATGCTGGGTATAGCGCTGCCTTGCGCCCTGTGTCTTCCGGGATAGGCTTTGGCTCACCGCAACCCTGATGATGATGATGATGAGTAGTGTCTTGTGTGGAATGGCTGTGGGCGGAATTGTGGGAATTTGGAGATTGGGTCGGTGCATCACACGAAGATGGAGCCAACATTGCAAGACGATTCGACCCATGAGAGACTGTGCAGCAAGGAGGCTGCAGACCCGGTCTGAAGACCCTCGCTGCACACCGCGACACCGATAGATAAGATAGCTGTTTATTATTATCACAGCGGAAAAATACCCAGTGAGCTTACAAGCTCTTTACGGGATTCTCTGCATCGACACAGCAGAGTTGCCGATGCACGACGAACGACCCCAGATGGGTCCCCTTGAGGCTGAGCGAGCGCTTTCTGCAACAAACAAAACGTGCGATGTATTTAGGCGCACTGAGTTTAAGGACATTAACTCTTCGCGGCCCTTGTGAAGCGCTTTGTGACCCTCGGGTGAAAGGCGCTATATAAATTGAATTATTATTATTATTATTATTAACTTCATGGCACGCCTCCAGCAGCACAATTTGTTTATAAATAGTGCTTTAAACAAATCTCTGGCGTGCCTCCATTAACCTTTAATGCTATTGAGTGAGTACTTTGCCTCCATTTAAGGTGCAGCGCTGAAATTTCCTTGCTTGTGCCACTGCCGGCAGAAGTGTCTCCGTTGGAGGGAGCTCTAGACAGCCCCGTTAACAGGTACGCGGGGCTACTGAAGACGTCTTTGAAGAGGTCGCAGTACCCACACTTTACCCCACCACATGTGACCTGCCAATAGACTAACCTTTGGGACACGGTGGCGCAGTGAGTAGCGCTGCTGCCTCACAGCAAGAAATATCCGGGTTGGATTCCGGGCTCGGGTGGATTTCTGTGTGGAGTTTGCATGTCTAGATCGCATCATCATCCAGCTGAGGCGTGTAAAATTGGGACCACCTCGTGAGGCTGTATCGCCAGGTGGGAGTGTCAACAGTGGGTTCTATGGATGGACTGGCCCCTGTCATACGAATGTGGATGGCCCACCGCTGGCTGAAGACCTACACATAGAGATGAGCACCACATCAAGCCCCGTCAGAGTCCATGCTGATGTTTATTCTCTCGAGAACATGGCGTTACACTGTCTTCCGAGGGCGACGATGTTGGGCACGCTGCCCGAAGTGACATTTATTATTTATCAAGTGAACATTTCAACAGACATTAATGTAGCACGTTCTCAAAAAGGATCAAGTGGTTGAAATGAATGGCCACGTCCGGTTGTGTCACGGAAGCTCACAGCGTTGTCGGGCTTCGAGCGGACCCGAGGAATGTCCCCAACGTTACATCAGAAGTAACCAGGAACAATGTCACGACAATGTTCATTCATTCATTCATTGTCAGAAACCGCTTCATCCTGTACAGGGTTGCGGTGACCCGGAGCCTATCCTGGCAGACACAGAGGGCAAGGGGAGGGTAATACCCCTGATGGGACGCCAGTGCATCACAGCGCAGCGGGGCCGATTTTTTTTCTGCTCACTTTATGTCCTATAATTGATCGCTATTGCTTGCCTTTCAGTTGAACTGTCTTGTTGACATGCCGTTCTCTCCACAGCTCGGATGAAAAAAAAAAGCCCAAAAAATGTTGCTGATTTTCCGTTCTCTCCGCACAGCCCTGTGCAGCGCGTTGTGGCCTTCGGGTGAAATGCGCTCTACGAATGCTATTATTATTATTAATTAACCTATGCATCAGCATGTCTTTGGACTGTGGGAGGAAACCGGAGTGCCCGGTGAAAACCCATTCGGACACGCTGAGAACATGCCAACTCCACACAGAACGGAACCCGATCCGGGACACGAACCTGGGTTTTCTTGTCGCGAGGCGGCAGCGCTACTCACCCGTTATGACAATGTTGCATTACAGAAATCCGCTTGTTTAAAGCATAAATGTTTTCATAATTGCTCTCAAGAGCTGCTCTTTTGGGATAGCCGTGTCAAGCGTTCATCCACTCTCCTTGCGACGTGTTAGCCTCCCACGTTGGAGGCATCAGCAGATGCATGCCGATGCGAAGGAGAGCGGAGGAACGCTCGACACGGCTGTCCCGAAAGAGCGGCTCTCGAGAGCGATCCTCGTACATCGAGCTGTGAGCGCCGACATCAGTTCGTGTTTTCATTGCTACAACAGTGTCCGCCGTGAGAATGAGCGTTTCGTTATTGTTTCGAAACGTGTTGGTGCCTGACCTCGTGTGACATTCGCAATGTACACATCTCCCCCGAGGCCGGATGCGTCGCTCTAGAAGCTGTGTGTAGTTTCCGCGCGGCACTCGATGCGTTGTAAATGGCGCTGTAAACATGTAATCTCTGGCACTGACACGTGGGGTTGAGCCAGAGATTCTTTTCTCACTCTCTCCGTGTATTATCAAACCCTTAACGTCCTACCATTCGCTGGCCGCCGTGACCTGGTCTGTCCCTACTTTACCTTCTCCGAACCTTTTCACACACAAGATCGTTCTCAGAATCTAAATGCGACACAAGATTTACCCTGAGAATGTTTACCTCATGAAAATACAAACAACGTACGCTATGGAGAACACTCACGTATCCTTAGTGCGACACCGAGGCTTACTGCAAACTGGGAGGCAAAACGTCGCGAAGGAGAGAGAGGGAATGCTCAGTGACACAACTATCACGAAAGAACAGTTTTGCATACATTGAGCCGTGAAAAACTTACATCAGGACAATCACCCCACAGTTTGTGTGCCAAGAGATGAAATGCAACCAGCAAAGGTGTTTTAGTTTGTTATTGGTTGCAATTGTTTCTCTCAGACCCCGGTGTTGAAGAGCAACCATCATGATGTGAGCCGTGAAAACCCTACATCAGTGCATTTCTCACAATTGTCCATCATGCGCTTACTGGGAGCGAAAACGACACCACCAGATGTTGAGCTACCCTTGTTGTGGATCGTGGAGGATGGATCGGAAGTTGCCGCCTACTGGTCACCTGGTGTTGCTGCCAGCCCGTGTCTCTCGCACATCCCCCGCCTCCTGACGGTGGATGCGGATCACGGGCGTGAGCCGTCTAACCAGGCGAGCTACGCGAGCCACACACACACGGCAACCCGGATTCGACTCCCGCTCGCAGCCAACAGTGATGACAAGTTTGCTGAGCCAGCCCTGGGGTCTGCCCTAGATCGACTCAGCCTCAAATGACTACCTGGTGAGGTGTGTAAACATTGTGACTATGGTGGAAACAGCGGCCGGGCGTGGCGATGCCCATCCATGCCCGCGTGTGCCGTGCTGGCCTTGATAGGTGCTCGCTAACAGCACTTGAGCCGACAGTCCGTCAAGGGGTGTTCGTCATTGAAATAATCGCGAATTTCCGAACCGGGCGAACGGAGGCGACGAGGCGAGGATTCAAGACACGTGGTCCATTGTTTCAGCTGCCGCGCCGGGAGATCCACGCAGCGACACCTGGACTGCAAGACACCACACCACGCGAGCATCCCACAGGTGTGTGTTTGTGTGTGTGTGCAGACTGGCACACACCTGTGTGTACGTAGACTGGCACGCACCTGTGTGTGCAGAGTGGCACACACGTGTCTGCTAATAGATGAGCACCCACTTGTCTGTGTGTTTGCGTGAATTGGAAACGCCTTTCTCAATGACAGGTGATTTTAGATCAATACAGGATCATAGCTGAAAATCAGCTTTATTTTGAATCGTCTATATTTGTCGAAGTAGTTCCCCCTACAGCAATTAACGTGGTGTCCAAAAACACGTAAAACTTGGGAGTGCAGTACCGGCGTGTACCGGATTAATCCACGTACGCTTGAACAATTGAACACTGACGCGGCAAGGCACGTGGTGGCCAGTACGCCAGCAGGCGCACGAGCCTCTGGCTGTTGTGCTCGCCTGGTATCTCTTGGTCAGTGTAATGGATGGCGAGCTCTCACGATTGCCCTTCCGTTAAAAGGGATCCCGGTTCTCTTTAAAGGTTTCCAATCTGTCAGTGCGGCAAGATGCATTTTCTTGGCAACTGCGGAGAGTGCAGAGTTATACAACTTAACCGAGTGCCATAAAACCAATGTGGCATGCACCAAAAGCTATCCTGTAATGCATGAAATAATTTTCCTTGATTTGACATTTTCATTACCATTGCCCTTCTAGTGCTGTGTAATGCCTAACACTTTAACCGAAATATCTCCAAACACAGAGAAAGCAGAGCATATAAACATCCGTGTATTTTTGAAGTAATTTTTGCTTTATTGGTTCACTGCGGTGGATGTGGGCAGCCCTGGGTATTTCTTGCTGAGGAGGCTGTGTTTCAAAATTGTATCACGGTCCAGTTTCCGCTCTTGTTGGAAATGTTTGGAGCGTCGCGCGATGTGGCCGACTCGTGGAAAACGTTTCGTGGTGTACGCCAAATAGTTAATACAAAAATGTTCGGCTCTATGAATTACAAGTTTTGAGTTATGCAGTCGTCTGAATTGTAAGACATTTATTACGGAATGGAGTGCATTCTTGATACACATACCCGATAATAACTCAGAGCGAGAAAAAAAACACAAAAACATGAATGAATATGTAACAAAAGTTCAAATATTCCTAGCCGAGTCGGTTTACAGCATTCATCGTCAGACGTTGATTGGGAAAGTGTGACGGAAATGTTTAATATCGATTCCGATGAATTGCGCTCTTTTAATTGAACTAAATATTATATTGCCCCGATGGCCGATAACGGAGGGAGCTGCCGACTCTGCCGGGCGGCGTTTAACGAATCCGTGCGATCCAACGGGGTGGGGATCTTAAAAAGGTAATTGATGCCTGGAGACTCGTACGGGGGAGAGCTGGCCGTGGCCTAGGGCGAGCGTGCCGCCCGGCGCTCGCTCTTGCCGCGGGGTCACACATCCCTCGCTGGGGCAGCCGGGCACACTGGTGCCGACGAGAGGACAACGCTGCTCACAACGTGCAGAGACGTGGCTCGGCACTACGGGCACCTTTTTGCCAGTGTACAAATGATGTCAACAATATAGAAGGGTCTACCTCCTTCTCTGGCAATAATAATAATAGCATTTTATAGAGCGCCTTTCACCCGAGGGTCACGAAGCGCTGCACAAGGGCCGCGGAGAGAACGGCATGTCAACAACGACAGAAAAAACAACTAATAAAAACCAAAGCATCCATCTATCCATTTTCTAAACCGCATGTCGTGGTGACGGTCGCGGTGGCAGCAGTCCAATGAGAGTGGACCAGATATCCCTTTCCTCAGCAACAGATTCCAGCTCTTCCTGGGGGGATTCCCAGGCGTTCCCAGGCCAGCGTGTCCTGGGTCGGCCTCTAGGTCTCTGCCCAGTGTCCCGCGCCTGGAATACCTCCCGAGGACAAAACCAAAGCAACAAAAAAAAATGTAATGATTAAGGCTGCTTCGAATACACTTTTACCTCTTACGGTCCATATATTGGTAACAATACCGCATCACCCGCTTCTCCATTCCTAAAAGCGCCTTGGGTGTCTCTACCGAAGCCACGTTTCACCGCGAGCCCGATCCAAGCACCGTGCGACCAGCGTGCGCACCTGGCGTGTCTCGTTGTTTACGGTTTGGGCGTCGTCGCCGCACAGCCGTGTGGGTGTTCCCAGCCAGCCTCCTTCAAAGCCTCTCGGTTTCCTGGCCGCGAGCTCAGAAGGGAAGCATGTCAACCCCGATATCCAGTGGAATGACCTTTCAGGCGCTAGCGTCCGCCACACTGCACGTTTGCCCCCCACTCCCCTACCGCACGTTTGACCGAGCGCGGCGCGTGAATGCCAAGTTGTACGCACGACGCTAACGGAACCGTGGCAGGCTACTCGCGGCAGGTTGTTGTGTGCTTCTGGTCGGGAAATGGGATATTCGCTGCTAACGCCAAACAAAATAATATCTCGGGATATGAGAAATGAGCTCTGTTGATCCCCTCTAGAGGTCATTCTCAGCGATCACCGCATCATCTCAGAAGAGGTGGGGACCCCCCACACTTTACGTCTCCTCACGTAACCTGCCAATCTAACGAACCTCTGTCTCACGGTCACGATTACTATTGCTAACCCTTCGGAAAAATGTTGACGCGCGCGAACAAGTCTCGCAACTTCAGAGCTAGCGATACACACCATTTCAACGATGCCGTAAGACATCACTAATGACATATGCGATGACGTATGAGCGCATTGTCTCCTAACCTTGAGTTTAGTGCAAATCCATGACGCATTTTGTCTCCCAATGAGCACACACGGAGGCCATTCCAAATCCCATCTCCTGGATAATTCCCGTGTGAATGAAGGAAGGCCGAGCGTGCTGTGGCCTTGGCTTGACTGTGATTTATGTACACAGGCATGACTAGGTAATCATCGTTCCATCCAGCAGGTGTGACTTTGACATCGTATATCAAAGCCCATCTGCAACGTCTCAGTTTTACGATGCGCCCCAAATGGAGTTATTTTACACGACGCCCCCTTGCTCCGTCGGTAAAAAACGCGCCCGCGGAGCGGCAGACACTCGTCGTGGTTACAACCCTGGACGCCGGTGATTGTCGCCCAGTGGAAAAGATCATTAAAACACACACACACACTCGACAAATTGTAACGGGGGGCGGCGGGCTGGATTTATAGCAGGGACTGCCTTGTGTATTACGCGCAGAAGTGCTGACTTTGTAGACCAACATAATGCCCATTTGCAGCCCTTTATAAAGCCACTGCTGGTTGAGAGCCTCTCCCCTCAACGTCAGTTACGGTGATTTTACCACTTGGGGCAGTGATAATTAAGAACACACTGGCACCTACAGCGGGGCTGTGTCCACCTAGGGTCGGCGCGCTAACCAACCACCAGGCCGCCGCTTCCCACCCACA
Organism: Geotria australis; assembly: GCA_036362915.1. Lineage (NCBI taxonomy): Eukaryota > Metazoa > Chordata > Hyperoartia > Petromyzontiformes > Geotriidae > Geotria > Geotria australis. The sequence goes on from JAZEWU010000013.1 coordinate 984,423, forward strand.
TGCACACGCGTGTGTACGTGTACACACATGTTCGCGTGTACGCTTACATGATACTCGGTGCAGTCGTTGCCCGCGTGCCCGATTCAGGGTGTGGAGGCCATTGCCGTCCAGAAATAGATTGACCAAGAGCCGAAAGGTATTATTTATTTATCCAGAAACCCTTCAATTATTTTCCAGTCGTTTTTTTTGGAGGGTTTTTTTTTTTTGGAGGGTTCCACTGGGCTGGCTTGTGCCCAGGGGAGATGTCGGTGCCGAAAATGGGTTCGTGACCTTTCCGTATGGGTGTTTGAGGGTTATCTCCCCGCGCGCGTGTGCTTTCTTCAGGCACTCGTGTATCCTCACACACGGTGCTCTTAAAAGAAGGAAGTGGTCAAACATTTGAGGCTGGCATTGGGTTTTTCTTGATTATACAATAATGTCAGAATTTATTTTTAATGGATGTTGACTGAAATCATCGTGCTGCTTTTGATGGTGTTGTTGCTGACTTAAACGGTTTCTATCCAGGTTGACCCAGGTTGGCCCCCGATGGTTGGGGTATTGAAGCAGAATGTTACCGTAAGATACCCTTCTTGACGCCAACCCCTTTAGTCGGAGGGTCTTTGGATTGTTATCTGTCCGGAACCTCCACCCAGACATGTCCACAAAGGGAGACCCTAGCAGGAGTGCTAGACTCCAGACCTGTTCAACAAGGGAGACCCTAGCAGGAGTGTTAGACTCTAGACCTGTTCACCAAGGTAAAATAGACCTGGGTCGTTGGGTTCATAGCACGGTGCACGAACCACAGCTCCGCCAGTTTTGTATTACCACCGTTGCTTCCCTTGCTTTAATTTAGATTGGCGTTGTTTCCCCGTCATGTCTGTCTCCCTGTCTTCCTGTCTCTGTGTCCCTATGTCTCCCCCTGTTGCTCACCCTCCCTCCCTGTCTCCCTCCGTGTTTGTCTTTCAGGAAGTGACGGCCATCTTTGGGGACGCTGGCAGATTATTGCCGCTCTTAAGATTGTCAATTTCGCGACCTTTCAGTGTATTCGAAGCAGCCTTTTCGTTGCTTTGGTTTTTATTGGCTGGTTTTTTTCCCCCTGTCGTTGTTGACATGCCGTTCTCTCCGCGGCCCTTGTGCAGCACTTTGTGACCCTCGGGTGAAATGCGCTTTAAAAAATGCTATTATTATTGCTAAAATGTACTCGCTTTGCGAAATGTCAACAGCGACGTTAAGATATGTTTTTATTGAGGCCATGTTCCGAGAGTCGTGGGTTAAGGGGTTAAATTGGCTGGTGTATCTGCCAGGCTGAAATCTCCCATGAAGAGATCTTGAGCTGTGACGTTAAATTCAAGTGACAGCCACAGTGGAGGTGATCATGCCAAGGAACCTGTGCCACCAGCCTCTTATAAGACTCCGCTCAATGGAATCAATCAGCATCACCTCATGGTCTGCTTTGATTTTTAAACAGGGCCCTTTATGTCACCTTTGACTATGTGGAGAATAACTGCACCACGCGTGTCTTCACTTGCAAAAACACCGTCAGAATCGGACGTTCTACATTTGCAGTTGTAGGCCTTTTATTTTTTTAAGTAATGAACGATGTTGTGTGCTGTAGGATGTTGTGAATTCCTTGAAGAGCTGTTTTCGACAAGGCAAATTATTCTGGTTACATCAAAGATGTGAGAGACTGCGAGCATAGTGTGTGTGATGTTATTGAACAGAACACGTGTATTTTTAGAGCGAGCATTTTATTTGTTTTCCGCGTTGAACACGGAAAGAATGCAATCTCCTTGTGGGTTGGCAACAGTGGCTATATCACTGAACTTTGAAACCACGGTTTCAACTGATATGTACTTGAAACAGCTCATGATGACTGAGATTGTCCGATGTTTGTGGTTCATACGATTCGTAGAATGGCACGGCGGCATGTAGGAAAGAAAACAAACCCTCATGCCTACAACTTACATTAGAGGCATCAAATAAACCCGTAATGGGCCTTATGTAGGTAGCATTGTCACTGCTGATGAGGAAATTGCCTGTGGCTTTCTTTAGAATTCATACCAATAAGAGGAGTAGGCACACTAGCAACGAGTAATTACCCACCGAGTTAACGTCAAACATTGCAGGTTGCAAATTAGTTTTAACAAAATGCGACTTAAATTCAACCCTCGCCTCCGCATACAAGGTGGCATCTCGAGTATCTTCATTTGAGCTGCAAATTTGCAAAAGGTTTATTTTAAATCTTTATTTTCGTCTCTTCTTGCCCAAAGTTGCTTTGGTGATTAGCTCGTCTTCGACGGTACTTCTCATAAGCTGGTGACCGCGCGTTATAATCACCGCTGCCTCGTTAGATAACGATGCAATTATATACCGCGCCATCACGCTAATTCTCTGCACCTGGTCACGGGCGAGACACGAATACGGAGGCATAGCGAGGAAACCGCAGAGAGGCGGAGGAGGCAACCAGGCGGCTTGCCGGTGCCAACGTATTCCCACACACTGCGTTCTACATATTATGATGTTATCGGCGTACTAATTAATGTGTGTTTATTTTTTAAGTCGTGGGAGGAAACCGGAGAACCCGGAGGAAACCCCCGGCAGAACAGGGGGGGGAGAACACACAAACTCCACACTGAAAGGCGCCCCAGGCCGGAATTCGAACCGCCTCGGGCAAGACCTTATTTCCGTGAGGTGCAGATGTTATCACTGCATCACAATCCATATTCAAACGTAGTAAAGGCGACAGAGTTTGACAATTTATTTTTAACGAGTGAGTCATTAAAAGCCTATACGTTATTCGCACTTTCCAACTGAAGTTGAAAGCGTTTGCCTGGCTTCACATCTTAGATGATTTACGATTTTTCATTCCATCACCCCGTGAAGGGCAGTGTTTACTCCTTCAATCGCGTGGCATCACAGAGTTATTCACAGCTACACTGGCAGAAATTTCATGATGAATTAATTGAGACACCAGGGTATTGTGAGACATTGCACTGAATTGGGAAGATCGTCATCGGGGAGTCGATTGATCACGGGTGACTATGGCAGTGTTTGAGCTAGAATATATTCTCGAGGCGAGGGTGCTGTTGGGAACGTTTGTCCGGTATCTTCTTGAAGATAGATATATGTTTATTATTACAACAGAAACATACCCAGTGAGCTTGCAAGCTCTTTACGGGACTCCTGCGACACAACAGACACGCGAATTTGCTGACAATATTCAGCTTGGTGAAGAGTCAGCTTGGCGACACGACCTGGGTTGTCTTAAGAAACCCCTCACACACAAGGAGATAAAAAAAATATCCTCTACCATTCAACGTTCTGGCGTTGAAACATTTGGTAACTTGGAGATGTTATTTGCTATTTGATAAATGTTCAGGAGAGTGTGACAGACAGCTTGAATGCATTTACATTCCCTGAACATATTTTATTTTGTAGAATTACATCTCCACAACATCATGCTTTAATCCCAAGTCAATGATACAATAGTACCACTTTGGGATGATTTAATGATACAATCAGAGGTGGAAGTAAGCCAGTACGGTCCGGTACGGTACAGGTGGGAGTGACGTTTGCGATTCGACTGTACCGCTATAAAACAATTGAGTTTCTTTCACCCCCAGTTTACAGTGTTTTGCAAAGCTCACCTGGGGTTAGCGTAGAACACAAGCCTCCCACGAATGGTACCGTCTGTCACTCTTACTTAACAAACTTTGCAGCGTTAAGGCCAATCATGAACGGCTATATAATGCACGCCGTTCCTTCCAACACATGCTAAGAGACCGGCTGTAGGACTGCTTAATCGCTGCTCACTGTGATCGAGAATCCTGTCAGATCCTTAAAAGTCCATATTGCGTAATGGCTGCGTGCGTGCGTGCGTTATGAATGTCTTAGGCAAGTATTACTAAGTATGACTAATTTCGTGCAGACTTAATCTTCATTAGGGTTGTCTAGCTCTGGGGAATCAGCACGGCACGCCCTCGCCAAGATGTGTGGTTTGATGTTGTGGTTGGGTAAATGGCTCTAACAGCCAGAACTTTTGGAAGTCCTTGCGTTGGGTCGTAGGTGACTGTGTCGGCTAAAACAGTAATTTTGTGAAGTCAGTTTGATGTCTTCAGACTTTTCTCCAGTTACGTGCCACGCAAGACTGCGCTCCGGATTGGTTATTCTATCTCAGTAATGTTCTCCTTGTCTTGAGCGTTTAAGACGGCACGTCGCGATCAGATAAACATGCATTTGCCCCGCGGCCAACGTGACTGTTTAGTGAGTTTCGCTGCCGTTACTTGACATCCCTCTCGCCACCTGGCTCTGTTTCCCAATACGAGGCTCATAGTGTTTTTTCGAGAGTGGAGTTTTATTTTTACGAAGTTTTTTTTTAGTTAAAATTTTATTGCAGAGCTGGAATCTGTTGCCGAGGTAAGGGATGTCTGGTCCACTCTCCTTGGACTGCTGCCACCGCGACCCTCACCAGGACAAGCGGTTTTATAGCAGTCACAAACAGTTACTTTCTAAGAAGGGAGGTTCGGTAGTGGGGGGTGAGGGAGGGAAACGAATTGAGCCCCCCCCCCCAATTATCTTGCCCCCCCGCAAGAGATTTGGGCATTATTTAGATTATTTAGATTATTTTAAAACCGTGTTTATGCACCTTGCACCGTCTGAAGCCGACATAGTTGGTTTCAGAATCATTTAATGATATTGTCTTAGAAACCATGCTTGAGTCTGTTTGCATATCTAAACGGTTGTGTATGCTTTTACTTTCTTCTCAAGAAAACATATTTTCCACTTGCATAGAATTTCAACACCAAACTGGATTTGACGGTCGGTTACTGAAACGCACTGACATTCCATCGGTGCACCTGAGAACCCCTTTTGGGATTATGAACGCATGCTTGCATTTGAAACCAATTCACAGCATTCACATAGAACATGAGGGGAGCGACAGAATTGATGCGAGCATTGTATCAGAACAACCCCAAGGCGCGGTGTGTTTTCATTTGGGACGTCTCAGGTGTAATGCATGTAAAGTGAATTGCTCTGCGTGAAGGTTTCGTGTTTTTCGAGAGTGACGAAGATCATTACTTCAACCGACCGCTTAATGGGCCGGATGCCATTTCCTCTGTCATAGTTTCAGGTTATGGTGGCAGGTTCTGTGAGTATTAAATAGTATCCCATAAAAATGTCTGTACTCTGCAACGTTAATATTTCTTGACTATGTGCTGCTATTGCGAGTATACTTTATTCGCGTGAATTTCTCTTCCTGTCCTCAATGAGGGAAAATTGTAAAACTTTAAAATAACACTTTTTGGATGGTGGGAGGGTGCACGGAGGAAGTGTGGAGGCAGGGTGAAAAGTTTCTGATCCGAAAAAATTAGTTTGCCCAAAGATCTCGGTGCTTGCGATGGAAACCATTTCGAGTGCTCGCCTAGACTAAGTTTTGTCCTGTCATCGCAAAATTAGAAACTCTAACTTATAGCAACAGGAGCCCGTGAATTAATTTAGCGATTCCGTCCGACATAAATCCGAGAGATCGTGTTCGTGATTTCTGGTGTCTCAAGCGCTATTGATGAAGCACAACGCGTTTTCCTGTCGGCTACCTTCGACACGGGGCCTGTCTGCTCTTCAGCTTGTGTCGCTAGCGGTCGATTGTGGTGCTTACGGGACGGGGGGCGATTTGTCGGGCAGCTCATCAATGCCCAGGCTGCACATCGAGGACTTAACGATGCAGCCAATCGTACGTCTCAAAACGCACTCTCAACATGCAGAGTGGCTGTGCTGTGGTAACATACAGGGCGTCCGTGCTGTGGGAACATTCGCGCCTCCACACAGAAGGAGAGTCCTGCCCGAGACGGTTTGATTCTCGCCTCGGCGCAGGAATCCCGTAAAGAGCTTGCAAGCTCACTGGGTATTTTTCTGCTGCAATAATAATTTCTGTATGGAGCTTGTGTGTTTTCTCCCTTTGCTCTGCGTGGGTTTCCTCCGGGGTCTACAGTTTCCTTATACAACTTGAAAAAAAAATACTCGTTAATTAATTGGCCGATAACATCATAATATATAGGACGCAGTGTTTGGACAATGTTGGCGCCGGCTAACAGCGTGGCTTCCTCCCCCGCCTCTCCGCGGTTTCCTCACGCTTCTGAATCATTCTCTATTCAAAC
>JAZEWU010000013.1:1007052-1019637 GCA_036362915.1 Geotria australis
TAATTGTTGGGCCCGTTCACCTGTTGGGGGGAACGGAGGCTGCGAGGGGTGGAACGTCTTCTTGAAGAAAGCCTGCCTCGTGCTTCAACTGGCGCGCCGGGAGGTCGGATCGAATAGCCAACTTCTCGAGCAGGGGTCTCCAAGCAGTCGATCGTGATCGACAGGTCGGTCCCAGAGTCCTGAACGATCGGTCTTAACGTAGCCGTTATGATCGACTGTTCGTTCAGGGCTCACGTTCGATTTAGTTGCGCGTGTTATCGCGTCACCGTGCAGTGTAGACGTACATTAAAGAGTGAATTGATTCGAGAGTCGTTTCTGGGACCGATACAGAATGGAAAACACAGGTGTCACTCTAAGGATAGGTGAGTGTTAGGCACTTCTTCGGATTTTCGTCAAGTGAAACTTTCAAGGGTAGATGTTATGTTTTAAAATGTTGGAGACCGCTGCTCCGGACATGTCTATACTTGCGGCAAACCGGTAACCAACCGTTTTGCATTACCGAAAAATAATATTTTGTTTATGTCGATTAATTGCTTCATTCGAATAACAGTTGACGCTGATCAGTCCACCGCTGTGTGAAAGCATTCACAATCTGCCGCCGCCTCTCGGCTGCGGCTCCATCGTCCCTGCACGTCCTGGCCGAGCCCACTCACCCTGTCACCTTCCTAATAATCTGGATGATGCCGTTGACCTGCTTATGGCCCCTAATCCACGTGGCCCTCTCTCTCTCTCTGTCTGGCTATTTAATTCCGAGCGCGCGTTTCTCCCTGCTTCCTCTGCGCGCTCTTCGATTTTTGTTCGACACGTTTTTGTTAATCAGCGACTTGCGCGAACCCCGTGTCGTAGCAGGTAAGCGCGCGCTGATCAAAAACATGAATCTTTAGACGCGTTGGATAATGTAGGTAGCAGCTGAATGATGACCTTGTTTGAAAACACCTTCGTTTAATTCCCCCCTCACTATCGCGAAGAATGTAAGATACAGCTCAAGGTACATTCAAGGAGCCAACAACGCCGATGGGATCCTGAGAGATGTTCCATGGGTTCTATGCAAATCCATCCATTTTCTAAACCGCTTGTTCTGGTGAGGGTTGCGGCTGCAAGCAGTCCAAGGAGGGTGGACCAGACATCCCTTTCCTCAGCAACAGATTCCAGCTCTTCCTGGGGGGCGGATTCGATTTCAATTTGATTCTGTACTGATGTAGGTTAGTCACGGCACGACGTACGAGAATTGCTCTCCGTAGCTGTTCTCTCGGGATAGCCGTGTCGAGTGTTCCCGCGTTCTCATTTGCGATGGAAGGAGAGCCACAACACCACCAGAAGCGAGAAGGAACACTCGACACGGACTTCCCGAAAATAACAGCTACGCTGAGCAATTTAATTCAGCCGTCCCATAGGGCTTCGTAAAGAACTAAATAAATAAACTCTTGGTGTTGTTGTTGTCGTCGTGGCAGTGTCCAGTGTGACGAGAAAAATAAGCATTTCCATTGCATGAGTGAGTGCGACACGCGGGCTCTGGGCAAGGCGGTGTCACACGGACATGTGTGCACACAATGTGTACAGTGCAGAGGTCCGTATCCTGCGCCTGCCTCTGCTTCTGCATCATTTGCTCGGAGGCGGTGGAAGCGTTGGGGCCGTAATGGAGCATGCCAGCGCCCTCCGATATGCAACGCGCAGGTATCCGCCTAGAATAATAATGAGCCGCGCTGGATTGAATATCATCAGCGAGCATGAATTTTCAAGCGCGCGCAAAGATAAAGATCTCCCGTATAGCCTCGTCAGCCTATTGGGGGCAAGTGCTGTTAGCCAGCATACTATGAACGGCCGGCACGGCACGCGAAGGGGTATGTGACCAGCATGCCCGGCCGCCTTTGTCTCCCCAATACCATAGTTTTACACGTCACTCCAGGTACTTATTTAAGGCTGTATCGACCGAGGCATGGACCAGCACCACCGGTGCTGGTTGGTCATGAACGGGAATCAATCTCAGGTTTTTGAGGTTCGTAACGCAGCGTGCTAACCGCCCACGGGTCGTGCTTACCGACCACACGCCACGGTTCGCCGCTGAGTAAACGGGCCCAAACACGCATCGACACACGTGTACACACGGACACACTCGGAATCACAACCTTGCACACACGCGAGCATCGCCGCACTTGTGGTACATACGTGTATCTATGCTTGCAGGGTGAGACAAAGTCCTGCCCGAGGCGGTTCGATTCCTAGCTCAGGCGATTTTCTGTGAAGAGTTTGTGTGTTCTCCTCTTGTACAGCGTTGGTTTTCTTCGGGTTCCCTCCGGTTTCCCACCACAAATAATAATGATTTAAAAAATCATTAATTAATTGACCGATAATATAATATATAGGATCCAGTGTCAGGAAAATGTTGGCGCAGGATGGCTGCATGGTTGCCTTCCCACCACCTCTGTGATTTGTTGGGCCTCCGTATCCATGTCTTGTCTAGGCCCACGTGTGGAATTTGCGTGCGTTACAAATCGTATTATTATCATCTGGATATAACCAACGGGTTTCATGTAATGTCTGACACTGCCCCTTTTATGGGAATGTGGCATTTTTTCCACCAACTTAAAACCACCAATGATGACGATTATCATCCCATAGCGCATTTGTACAGGAGGAGACCTTGACTTTATGTCTTCATAGACTGGAATGCCTTTGGATACAATACAGTATGGATGTATGCTACGCACCCACATATCAACGTTGGAACATATTGGTCCACTTTAAAGCAGTGGTGGCGCTGGGTAGAGTGTAAGCAACTGAGCAACAGCCTACAGGCCCCATGTAGCTCAAGGGGCACGAGATTTTTTTCAAAATAAAGGTGAACCAAATTTCAGTGCAGACTCACAATCCTCAATAAAAATTAAAGAGCCAATTCATCTAATATAAGTCTTCATTCATTCGTTGTCAGTGCCCGCGTAATCCTGTAGAGTGTAGACTGTAGAGGGTCCTGACTCACCCAGCGCAAGGCAGGGTTATAAAGAGGCGAGGATGCCACCCAATCACAAGGCACCGGGACAATTTAGTCAGCAGAGCAATTAACCCGTGGGAGGAAACCGGAGTACCCGGCAAAAACCCACGCAAACACGGGTAGAACAAGCAAACTCCACACAGAGGCTGGAGCCAGAAATTGAACCCAGGTGTTTCTTGTTGTCGGGCAGCAGCGCGCCTCACAGCGCCACCGTGGTGTCTCCTTATTCACAATAATAATTATTAGTCCATTACCGTTTCTTCATAATCTCACGCGACTGTGATATTAAGTGAGGTAGCCAGACCATTATGCAATGTTTGTAGTCATGTCACGCACGCAAAAATAATATCTGCTTTTTGCCCCCAGTGGGCTAGGACTAGCACCGCCATTGAGACGTCAAGAGCGTTTGGAGAAGAGGTTGTTGATCCATGTAGACAGTGGGTTTGGTCATTATTTTTGTGCAGGATATTCGTTTGTTTGTCTGTGTATATTTATTCGAAAGTCGGTTATGCGAAAGTGGGGTCAAATGTCACTAATATATTAATTCATTCATTGTCAGAAACCGCTTAATCCTGACCAGCGTTGCGGTGAGCCGGAGCCTGTCCCGGCAGACACTAATATACGTTTTTGAAAATGGCACGAAAGAGCAAGCTATGATGTTTAAAATCCGTCCAGCATTTGAATCGGTTCAGGATGATGTTAATAGCATCTCACAAATTACAATGAAGTCAAATCCGCACCTGGTAAATTATTGATCCAGGTAGACAGTCCTCTCGTTTTGTCTCGACTACCTGGATCAATCGACAGACAGTCTCGTTTGGGAGTCTTCCTGTTTTCTAGTCATAAGTGCGAATGGAGCCTCTTCATCGGGTGAAACAATTGCAGTCGTAGGCAGATGAAAACAGCGAAGTCTTGATCCTGTGTGTGAAGAGGGGGGAGGAGCGGCAATGAGGCCTGCCACGGCAGGCGTGTTTACCCTTACCCACAATTGGCTGCAACTGCAGACACAGGTGAGCGCTCGGATTAGTGTTTGTGATGAGTTGGACAGCGGCCAATTGCCGTTACAATTCAACATGATGCAGCGTAACGATTTCCAGCAGTGTAATGTACGCCCATGAAACGATAGTTCGGGCCACTTGATGGGATATCGGGCAACATAATATAGGCTCCGACTCACCTTGCGTACGACTCGGCAACACAAAAAGTGGGGTGAAGTGTACTTTTTATAATTAACATTGGGAATACTTTCCCCCGACCACACCGAGGAGGAATGACCTCTGCTCGCCGCCCCCCAATCCCCCAGTCACACACCCCCCCACACCCCGTGTTGCTGCTGGGTTTCTTGGCATTAAAACAGGGGAAATAATGTAAGAGGTTCAATCATTGTGAGCGGTTACGTAAACGCAGAAATGCACTCGGAACGACTGTGGATATCTGTGTTCATCGTCTGTTGTCTTTGACATCTATGTGGAAGGGAGCAAGTGCATTTCTGTCTGTGGGCAAACGAGGTAGCGCGTTTGAATCCTTTGTGAGCGCACTTTGTATCCGCACCAAGCCGTTTATGTACAATCTCAGGTTTACTTCCCACTTATTGATTGTTTTTTGTGAACGTTTAACAGTTCAGCGCAGAGAGGCGGGGAAGTCAAGAAGGCAGCCAGGTGGTTAGCCGGTGCCAACATTTGCCAGACACTGCGTCCTATTTGTTACGATGTTATTGGCCAATTAATTAATTAGTGTTTTTTTTTGTTGTGGTATAAAACCAGAGAAACCGGAGGAAACCCACGCATAACAGGGGGAGAACACACACACGCAACACAAAAAGGTACCTGAGGCGGGAATCGAACCGCCTCGGACATAAACCTGCTCTCTGTGAGGCGCAGATGTTACCGCTGCATAGACACCCTGCCGCATAGCAACATAACGTACAGTAAATATGCCGGCTATCCGTTACATAGATGCTTACATACGCAATCTAGATTACGTGCCAGATTAAATTACCCGTTTGATTAAATTAACCATTTTTGGCACGGTGGTGCAGTGACGACACTCATGCCTCACGGCAAAAAAGTCTGGGGTTTGATTCCTGATCCGGGAACTTTTTACGTGTGGAAATTGTGTCTTCTTCCCCTTTTTAGCATGCGTTTCCTCCAGCGTCTCCGGTTACCTCTCATAGCAAAAAAAAACCCACAAGTACGATGCAGCGGACGATAAAGCATTAATTGTGTTGCACACATTATGTATTTCACGCACAATGCTCACGCTTTGCACTTGTGCGCGCACTGCGTGGAATACGTAATACATCGCAGACATTCGTACATTGTGCTCGTTGACATGTTATGGTATTGCATATGCATTATGCATTACCCGGAAACGCACAAAGGCAATGATCTTTTGTTTAACCCCGCGGAGTAGATGCACAGGTGCCGTTAGAGAGCTCCCATCAGGGCGGCTACAGACTCACGATGGAGGGATCTGGCCCATGTTACCCTGCTCCGCCTTTGTTTCCCCCCAGCGATGACATTCACACATCGCACTGCGTACTCATTTAACGCTGAGTCGACATAGGGGAAGCCCAGGACCGGTTCAGTCACTGGTGTTGGACGTGAACGGGATTCGATCTCGGGTCATTTCCAGATTTGTAGCCCAGCGCGCCAACCGCCGAGCCACGGCTCCCCACAGACGCACAGCTCCGCACAGACACACAGATACATACAGGAGCAGACAGCGCCGAGATATCAAAACAATGAACAGCGGCATCAAAGCGGGCATGGATCGCGATATAGATTTCTGCATCATTGTTTTGGGGACATGATCACGGTGTGCAGAGACAAGAGCGCAACCCGTGTTTGGCACGGGCGTATCCGAGTGGCGCAGCAACAAGGACGGGCCTACGAGGCAGCGAGCGGCAGGAGCTTCACAATCAGTGCAGACGGTGCCCATCATTTCGCTCAGACGGTCATCCGCTCGGCATTCGCAGCACGTGCGCACCGGCGCTGCGTGTCAAAGCGCTCCGTGCGATGCAGATGGTGCCTGTGTACGTGCGAGACCCACAATCCGAATGTCTGCAAATAGAATTTTACAATTACGCTCTTTTCATTGCTGCCCACACTGAGAACAGTATGTACCTCGGAGAGCCCCTCGGTGAATACGTGCAAATCGCCGCAACGTACATTAACGCGTGTCATGTGTGTTAAAGGGGTGGGTGTGGGGTTTTTTTCCTTGCTCAGGGTGGCATTAAGAAAATCCTGACAAGCAGATTATTTCATGTTCAGTCTGTGACCTTCCGGATAGATGTTTTTTTCATCGTTTCCGCTTCTTCCCCGTGACTGTACGGCGCTATATATAATCTCAGACGTGCCGCAGCGGTACACAAAGGCTGAGTGTATTTATTGAACGCGGCCCCTGCCCGGCAGCCGACTTCACAGGGTGACATTTACCGGCGCTCGAGTGTGGCCTGCGTCTCGCTCGTGACGTTAAGGGGCCTCCTTGCCTGTGCGTTTGTCTTTGTCTTTGTGGGAGCGGCGGTGCAGCGGTTAGCGCACTGGTGCCGTGAACCCGGCCACCCGAGTTCGATTCACACCGGTCCTCCTGAGCCTCCCCTAGATGGAGTCGGCGTCAAATGAGTAGCGGTGTGTAAACGTCGCCACTAGGCAGACGGGTGGCAGGATTTGGTGCTGGCCTTTACAGGTGCTCGCTAACACCACTTGACCCCACAGTCGGTTAAGGCTATACGGGGGATCTTTGGATGTGGGAGTGGTGGCGCGGCGGTTAACGTGCTGCGCTGTGAACCCGGCGAGCTGAGTTCGAATTCTGCTCACGGCCAACATTGGTGGAGAATATTTAAACTGGTCGCTGGGCCTCCCTTAGGTCAACTCAGCCTTAAATGAGTAGTTGTCATCAGAACTTGTGGGACAGATGCGGATGGTGCTGGCCACCCACCCCCGGGATGCCATACATCGGCCTTTATAGGCGCTCGCTGACACAGCCTACCCTAGCAGTGTAATCGGGGCGATGCGGGGGATCCTTGCGTTTGGTGGTGAAGTTAAAGATTGCATAGCACCACAGTGCCTACAAGCTTGGTCCCAGACATGGAAAATCACGAGTGCACAGTGGCATTTGAACCTTTTCTGAGCCTCCCCTAGGTTCACTCGGCATTAAATAAGGATGCTGTGCACTATGTGAGCATGAGTGCTGGGAAGACAGTCACAGCCCCCCGCCGACCCCCCCCTCTTGAGGCCTGTACTGGTTTTAATAGACGCTCACTGACAGTGTTTGCCCCAAAAGTCTATGAGGTTACGTCGACGGTGCTCGTGCACTTTGCGTAGATTTACTCAATTCAGTACTTCGTTCAGTATCTGATTGAAACTTATTGAAAACAAATACTTCGAAATTGAATAGTGAAATATGAATACGAAATTCCAGTCGAAATTTTTTTTATATATATAAATGTGATTTTTTTTTTACTCCGCTAGCTGTAATCAGTTTTTGTCGTTGCGTCTTCCCACCTGACAAATCGTGCCAGCTCCATCCAGAGCTCAATATCAGCGAACGGGCGCGCGGCGTCTCATCGAGGAAACATTCTCGACCCGCGCCTTACACTGATTTCCTGCTCGCTCTCCGCGTCACTCCTCAGTTCATTAAGCGGCGGCTGATGGTTTCTCTATAGCGTGATGGAGCTCGTGCAGTTTTTCCTCCGACGCGGCTCGATGTCGCTGGAACGGGTCGCGGGCGCCGTGCGACGCGGCCCGCCGAGACCCGAGCGGATCCCGGTGACGGAATCCTGTATCGACCGTTGAGGCGACGCACATCGCAAGCTGGCGACACGTTGCAATAATCGTAATAATAATCATAATAATAATAAGCACGATGTGAAGCAGCGATAGACGCTCTTCAAAGCTAGGCGCGTTGGCGGCAGGGTGGGCGCGGTGTAAAGAGCCGCGTCTCGCAGAAAGAAAGTACCGCCCGGGGCGGTTCGATTCCCGCCTTTCGTGCCGTTTTGTGTGGAGTTTGTGTATTCGCTCCGTGTCCGAGTGGGTTTTCACCGGGCTCTCCAGTTTCCTGCCATAGCCGCAAGAAAACACTCACTATTTTTCCGATAACATCATAATCTATAGGACGCAGCACCTGGCAAACGTTGGCGCCTGCTAACCGCGTGGTTGCTTTCCAACCTCTCTGCCGTTTTGCCGCGCCTCGGACTCGTCCTCTCTTCGAATTCATGCCTTTTGCATTGAACGATTATGCGCGGCGCGTTCTAAATCGTAATAACAATTATTATCATCCTAGAGATGTCAGCTAGAGCCCACATTCTCAACCGAACCCTCAGTGGGCCGCGAGACCCAAGTGCATAGATAAGACCAGGTGGAGCTGTTCTTAGCGCATTGCACTGATCCGGAGGATGGCAGTGACAGTCTTGTGTAGAGCCTGGCCTCCGCTTTGGCAACGTGGAATTTCCTCCAGCGGCTTCATTCAGACCATCACCCGCGATCAACATTGTCGCAACGTTCCTTTTCAGCCAGGGAGCTTGTACTTTTTACTTGGTTTTGCTTTCTTCCATTAAACCGCTTGCGTTCTCACATCGACGTCTGTTTCTCTCCGCGCTGACCTTAGCCGCGGCTCGGCCCCGCCAACCCCGCATCGCCTCCCCGGCACAGCGCCCGTCCGCTGACTCGGAAAAACCTATCTCCTGATGTAGGTTTTCGCGGCTCTACGCGTGATGGTTGCTTTGTAAAAGCTCTTCTTTCGGGATGGCCGTGGCGCTGAGCGCTGCTCCCGTCTCCTTCGTGACGTTCGGCCTCCCACGTTGGAGGAATCGTCGGGCGTTCGGACTTCCGAACGTTACGAAGGCCCGCTCGGCACACGGGAGGGTGGCTGGCCAGCACCACGTCCGGCCGCCTTTGTCGCCCTTAGTGGTGACATTTACACACCGCACCATGTGTTGATTTGAGGCTGAGGCGATCTGGGGAAGGCCCAGAATCGGTTTAGATAATTGTAGCTGGCGTTGACCGTGAGCGGGAATCGAACTCGGGCGGCCGGGTCCTAACCGCTGCGCCACCGCTCCCTAGATCCGGCGCAAGTGCAAATTCATTCATTCATTCATTGTCAGAGACCGCTTAATCTTGTACACTGTACAGGGTCACGTCGAGCCGGAGCCTATCTCGGCAGACACAGCGCACAAGGCAGGGTTATACCCATGATGGGACGCCAGTCCATCACTGGGCACCGGGAGCAATTTTTTTCCGCGGGTCAATTAACCAATGCAAGCAGCATGTCTTTGGACTGTGGGAGGGCACCGGAGTGTCGATTTACGCACGTGTATGTGTACAGGTGTGCGTGTCGGGCTCCAGCCACCGGGGGATTCTTTATAAGGCTGCAGGGTGGACGTGTCCTGATTGTCTTTTAGTGTGGAACACTGATTAAGGTGCGCATTGTGGTGGGGGAAAATAACACCGCAACTTTACCCTTTGTAAAGATTAAATGAAAACATCGTTACCGACAAAACGCTGCTTGAGTTGCATTTAATCAGACTCTTCTAGCAGCGAACGACCTCCTCAATATGAGGAGCGTCGCTCCAAAGATGTTTTATTTAAACGCGCCGCTGACGCATCGCTTGCATTACATATTACAATAACAATGTCGAGTGTTGCTTATTTATCCGCGAAAGCCACACTGAATAAAAAATAGCTGGGAAAACCTGAGCGCCCGGAGGAAAAAAAAAAAACCCCACTCCTTGTGCGAGGGGACAACGCTCAATCCCCGTACGCATGTAAACAGATGGCGATCAGTCCACTCGCTGTGGCGCCTTTTCCCGGGCGAGGCCGGGTACGTCTCGGCGTCGTCGCCCACGGGAAGGCCGTTTCTCTGATTGTGATATTCATTCTCTTAAACACGGGTCCACTCAGCACAGCGCGCATCCACGAACGCAGTGCTGCGTCTTGCTTCCCGCACGTCGAGTGCCGCTCGTTGGATCGGTCATCGTGAACACAACCCGAGAGCGTGACTGCGACGAGCAATGGCGACTTTTGAACGCGGCCAAAGTTTGAAATCCACTCGAATCACCGAGGGACATTCTTGCCGAGGGACATTATCCGTCTCCAGCTTCCACCAGTGACCCGCCCGATGCCTCGCCGCACGATAGCTGCCAGACAGGCCCTGCCCGTCCACCCAACCCCCCGCCATTCTCACCTCGCTCCCAACGGCAAACACTGCGCTGTGATGTGTCTTATTAGCCGATGCAGTTCGGGTTTTTTTTTTCCCCTCCTGACATCCATTTGCTGTGATCTCCTCCCTTGCCTCCAGCATGTGGACAGGCAATCATGAGGTGAAGACCTAGATCCTTAACAGCTACGCCACGTTTTACCATCCATTGACGTTCGCTCACCGTGGGAATGTCATGGCTTCCCCCCTCCCATCCACATTCACCCTGTTGCAAAAGCCAAGGGCCGATGGTCTTTGCATGTTTGGCCCATAATAATAATAATAGCATTTATAGAGCGCTTTTCAGCAGAGGGTCACAAAGCGCCACACAGGGCTGCGGAGAGGACAACATATCAACGACGACCGAGAACGGAAATCAGCAACAGCGCCGTGGGTTTCCCGCCGCAGATTTCAGGATCGCCAGCGGGCGCTGGGCTACAAACCCGGCGACCCGAGTTCGATCCCCGCTCGCGGCCAACACCAGTGACGATCGCTCGGACGGCAGGTTGTGGGTGCGCCGCGCGAGCCGAGCGGCGGCGCGTTGGTCCGCTGGTCGCGCAAGCTCGCGGTCCTGATACCGCCGCTCGGTCGACCACGAACACGCGCTGTGGGCATCGCAGCGGGCGCTGAACGTCTCGTGCACTCATTTGAGAGAGAGTAGGTCTGCACGCCAGTGTCAAGGTGTGCACTTGGCAAATTTGAAAGAATTGCTGGAAATTTTTACGCAAGTGGGGAAACGCTTGGCAACGGTGGCCTAGACTGAAAAGCTCTCGTACACCGCGTCAGTGAAAGAAAGTGCCTTTGAGGCAGCGCCGTACCATATCAATCGTCATAATGAGTTGATTTGATGATTTGCTTTCCATAGCTGCTCTTTCGGGATAGCCGTGTCGAGCGTTGCTTACACTTCCTTCGTGAAGTTTTGCCTCCCACGTTGGAGGCATTGTCAGGCATTTATGAATGGATGAAACGTGCTGTGCTATATAGATGAAACGTGCTGTGTTATATATCTGCTGTGCGTTGAAAATGTGTTGCTTGTCTTCTTCTGATGCTAAAAGTAGTCCACTGACTAACAACAAGGATGGAAACAGCCTAAGAGGAAGTCCCTCAAGGAGATGGAGTGAAGAATCTGCTTGTGTCCTAGGTGCCTGGTGCTCTGTTGCCTCACAGATCGCGCGTGGTGGCAGGGGCTTGCGGAGGCCTTCATCCAGCAGTGAATTAAACATGGATGTTTATGAACATGAATGACAAAGCTTGGTATATGTATTTTCAAATGTAGATATTTTCAAATCTGGCAGCTTCTGATAGTGACCCGTAATATCCCCACATTTTCACGTCAACACTGATCTATAATCCATATTGCAAAATTATTGTTACAGTGTCATTTTAGTTGATCATTAAATTAATTATTGAATTTAATTTTTCGAGGCGGCACCCGATCCGGGTATCGAACCCGGGGACCTTCTTGCTGTGAGGTGGCAGCGCTACTCACCGCTCCGCCAATGTGCCGCCACCGTGCCATCAGAGTGGCAGGAGACGGTTATTATTCTCCTGACATTCACCGTTTATCAGAAATCTGCGATGTGTTTTTGCACCGTGCGAACTGCAGCCGACTGGCGTAGAATACTAATATAGTACTGAGCTGTTTACAGCGACCATACACAGGGGGTGGGCCGCAAATAACGGACGCATTTATATTTAAAAGGCCAGCAACCTGGGTCCTGATTCCTGGCCACAGTGATATCAGGACCAGTCCTGGGCTGTGTGTTAGCGTGTGAAGTCAAGAAGAAGCTTCCTCAGCCATGTGCAGCTCCTGCTCCCGGCCAGCACCAGTGACGATTTTCTGAAGCGGTCCTGGGCCTTCCCTAGGTCGACGCAGCCTCAAATTAGTACGTCGTGCGGTGTGTGGAAACAAATCCCCCTGGGGGGAGATAAAGGCGGGCCACCCACCCTTCTGTGTGCCGTGCTGTCCTTCATAAGTGCTCGCTCACAGCGCTTGGCCCTTGAGTCTGTTCGGCTTTACGGGGGATCTCTGTGAGAGATGGACAGATCCCGTTCGGTTGGCTGGGCGCATTGGCAGGAAGAGCGTGCCAACATCAGCACTCGAGGCCCCAACTCCCACTGGCCCCACCACAGCCACTCACTCACTCATTGGCCACGAGCCGTGTTTGTGTTGAAATCGGGGGATTCGCCCATTCTTTCTGCACGGTGACTCGGGTAAAATAACCGCTTCGTGAATTCAGCGGAATCACTTTCGTGCGTTTTCCAAGATCCATTGTCAGAAGCCGCTTAATCCTGTACAGGGTTGCGGTCTTCTTCTTAGCGATTCTTCGAAGCAGCGCGATGGTCAAATTACAGTTTCCCATTTTCTTACACAGCCCCTTGCATTTTCATTGAACTCCGCA
>JAZEWU010000013.1:1026163-1037891 GCA_036362915.1 Geotria australis
TCAGCATCCGTCAGCGCGCGGGGCAGAGGAGCGTCACGGGCAACCCCACCCCGTCCGCCGACGCTCATTCACCGATCGAGGAGGATATTTTACAACGGCAAAAAATGCGTGACGCCGCTCGCTCTCCGCGCGCCAGCCGTTCAGTGGCGGCGAGCACGCTGGCGTGAATTCGCACGAGAATCTCCTAATCTGTCGATGAACTTGCGTCGTCGTTGCCTTGCGGTTGGCCCTTCTCACGGAACGGCAACCCGTGTCAATTATTCCTTTGTGCGCGCGCGCCCGCTGACTTGATCGTGAGAGCCGCCATGTGTGTGTGCCGCGCGCCTCCGCGTGCCCCGCGTGCGCGTGCCACGGGAGCGGGACGCGGGACGCGAGACTGCGGCTGGCATCGGACGGTCGGCAGCCGGTCGAGTCCGAGTTGACGACGCGTGGAACGTAAACGGCGAAGGCGCGTAGAACGACGGGCCCGCGCGCCGTTCGCTCAAGGCCTCCGTTTGAGACGCGCGCAGTTTCGGAACGCGTCCCTTTTGAAGGAACGTTTTTTTTTTCCTCGCCGTCGTATCGGCAGGATGTGTGACCGCCGATCGGCGCGGCTTCACGCGTTGACTTCAAATTAACGGCATAATTGATGCCCCGCTCACGTTTAAGTCGTGAGGGCCTGCAGGCTGACACGTTTGACTGAAATGGCAGATGCTTTCACTGATCTGCAGGGTAGACGTATCCGTAGGCCTCCTGACATGCAATTTCTCCATCCGTATTGATTTCCTTTAGGCGGGTCTGGACGCCTGCTTTTCAATGCAAGTCATGTTCACAGATATCTTAATTTGATCATGGATTTTACTAATTAACGGCTAAATAAAGAGCTTAATGGTTTGCATTTTCACTTGCCCTTGCACATAAGCGTACTCGGCGCGTATACTCGTGTTAGCGATTCCATTCACGGTGCTATCGTTAATTAATAGTTTTATTTCACGAGTGGCAATGTGATGTTTTACAAAGATTTCAGAATGTTTGTACAATTTAGGTTATAACAGTCCAATTCATCTGATCATTTGCGTAACACTTGTGTTTTTTTAGGTGAAGTGAATGACTTTGTAATATAACTTAGCATGACCTCAGTACTATGAATTCACAATCGAGTCCAACCATTACTTTTAAACTGAACAATGTTGTGCAAAATTACAAATCTGCAATATTTGTGAATATCTAAAATGGTGAAACCGCGGCTTCATTATGATCATGTCAACCATGACATCTCTATTCAGATTTCCACGATGAATGCTGGACAATATACTTGATTAAATTAATATTTGACCTTGTTAACGGAATTTGTTTAACACTCGTAGTTGAACATTGAGGTCTAAATTGACATTACCTGCAAGCACATCTAGCAATCCGCATTCTTATAAAGACAGAAAGCTAATGCGTTTAATTTACACGTGGCATGTTTACGGCCTGAATTTATCCGAGTGCCAAAAGAGAACACAAACGTCCAATCTATCGGATGAACCAAGGTTGACAGGATGAATGGATATGAACGTTCTAATTGATCACGAAGAACATAAATTGCGGGAAGTTTTAAGTCGCCACTGTCCTCTCCAAAGGTTTCAAATTGCCTCAGGCTAAAATAACAATGAGTTAAGTTAAATATATGTCATTGTTGCGATGTAAACAATATTGCATAGGATGTGGCGTGATTGTTTTCGTACAAAAACATAGCTGTGAGCTTCTCTAACGTGCGGAACTGTACACCTTTAAATTTCGCACTCTTGGGTGATTACCGACGTTTGTGTTTATTCCGTCCCACACTGTGTTGGTGATTGGCAGCGGCTCATATATATGTTGTTATATTTATCGTGGGAGGGTAATTTAACTGTTTAACTTCGCAAGTTCAATCCATAACAATTACTCAATAAGGTTACACATTAGCTAATTGAGGTCCACCTGATCTGTGGGCCGTGTATTTGATCAGAGCGGTATTTCAGCAGGGCCACAGAGGACAGGTCGTGATCTTGTAAAGGTTCTACACACATTGGGCCTCTACACTCTGTATTATAATTACAACTATTATATTGTCTTTGAGAACTGTGAGGGCGGCACGATGGTGCGGTGAGTAGCGCTGCCGCCTCACAGCAAAAACCACATGGGTTCGATGCTCAGCTCAGTGCATTTCTGTGTGGAGTTTGCATGTTTTCCCCAGCTACTCCGATTTCCTCCCACCGTCTAAATAAATGCTGGCTAGTTTAATTGCCCTGCTGACTAAATTGCCCACGGTGACCTGAGATGATGGACTGTTTGTAGGAAGTCCACAATAGTTTGTTCGTGATGGTTCAGTGGTATTTCAACCACTGTCCAAGGGGCCATCAATAAACATGACCAAAAACACATGTGCATCCCAACAGAAAGACAATTTGAGTGACATGGAAGGCGTTGTGAGTCTCTTAACGTAATTATTTCATGTTTTGCTCGTTGCTTACTAACAGGTACCAGCCGGTCTCCCTCCCTGTCTCCCTTCGTGTTTGTTTTTAAGGAAGTGACGGCCATCTTAGGGGACGCTGGCAGATTTTTGCCGCTCTTAAGATTGCCAGTTTCACGACCTTTCAGTATATTCGAAGCAGCCTTAATCATTTATATGTTTTGTTTCTTTGTTTTTTTTGTTTTTATTATTTTCATTGTTGACATGCCGTGCTCTTCGCGGCCCTTGTGCAGCGCTTTGTGACCCTCGGGTGAAAGGCGCTATATAAAACACTTTTATTATTATTATAACCCATAGTCTTCAATACAACGTCACGAAGTGAGGAACTATAAACTCCACTAGGCTTTGTCCTCACCCACCCTGTCAGGTGTCTTTTTTCACAGGTCAGAAATTATAGGTTGTGCACAGCTTTTCAACAAAACAATCGGTTTCTAGTGCAGAAGTCTGTGATGTTATTTCAGGTTGCACCGCGTGATGTTCACGTGACATCCAACGTCTCACTCCACTTGATAGGAGCTTCGTCAGGAACTGAATGAAGCAGCTTGCGTTCTCCCTGAAGAAGCTCCCAGTAAGTGGAGCGAAACGTCGGACATCATGCCTGACAGCCGGACGGCATTATCAACTGAAAACGCATTAACGGTCTCTAGTTACTCGCAGTTGGAATGAGCCATTGCCAGATAATGTAATATGACCAGATTGACTCACAGATTAAACAGGTTAAAGTTTAAAATAATGTCAATGAGCGTATGCTGTTTTAAAATCGTGTTGCATTCTCAATGAGATAAGACAACCAGGGAGGGAGGCTGGTCTCTACAGTGAAACACTCTGCTCGACAAATTCAGTGACCTAAATACAGGTCCAGGCATGCATGGTAAATTTGACAACATCGCAGGGACGAGGAATTAAGAACAAATGCAAATCCACGATGAAGCATTATGCCTGAGAGAATGTTGACCACATTTTGCTCCGAATTTTTTTTTCCTGAAACCTGACACAATTTACTGATGTAGGTTTTCACGGCTCGATTAATGATGGTTGTTCTTCAGAGCTGTTCTTTCGGGATAGCCTTCTCACTGAGCACTCTCCCTCTCGATGTTTCGCCTCCCTGATGATGCTTCCAACGTGGGAGGCTAAACGTCGCGAGGGAGAGGGGGAGATGGATCGACACGGTTATCCCGAAAGAACAGCTCTGAAGAGCAACCATCACGTGACAATAAGTAATGCTGCGGATTTTGTTTTGCTTTACCGACTCCCCAAGTTGCTCAATACAACAAAGGGAAAAATATATTTATTTGAAATGCTCTTTGTGTGATTGTGCTCAAGGGTTCATATTTGAAGCCAGGGTAAAGGCGTAACAGCCAGGCACTTGCGAGGGTTGTGAGCAGTATTGCTGTTGATTATAAGCACATTGGAGATGCAGATGACTGACTGGGTCTTACGCCTCAATAGCATGCCCTTGATCCTGCTCGGGGCAAGTGTGTGGCTGTCCCACACACACTAGAAGGTAAAGGCCAAGATGACATACGCAGGGCGTGGAATGGTTAGCGAAACCCGGTTGAGGGAGCTGTCCTGTGTGTGTGCGCGCGAACTACGCAGACATTTCATTGACGTTGCAATGTGCGTTGCAATAGTCGATGCATTGCAAAGATGTTAACATTCGCAATTCGAACTCACGCTCTGATTTCATTGATTAGGGTTGAATATCTCCGCGCCGAATCCAACGTAAATTTGAGTGGTGTTTTTAGCGTAACGTTTCGAGTGCGACCGTTAGCTATGAAAATACTGTTGTCGTTTCACCAGATGGCTGGGTGACTCCGGGAGCTAATGCCACGTGAGGGCATGCACGTGACTGGAATAGCTGCGATCCTGGGTTTGAACCCTGGCAGCTAGCCCATGGTTAATCCCAGCATTAGAGAGATGATGGTCAAAGCCAGGTCACCAGTGACCTGAAATTTATTTTTAAACAACTTCAAAGCTGTATTTTTTTAGCAGCTAATTTTTTTGGGAATTTTAAATATTGAAATAGCCTTGTGGTTGCCGTGTGACAAACACTCTTTGCGGGACTTACAGAAGAGCGTGCCACCTCGCGTGGCTGAATTGTCACTAATGTGGCTTCAGAAGTAGTTCTGTGATGTTATTGATGTCGATTTTTACCCGCTCGACAGATGAAAATTGCCCTTCAGACCTTCTCATTTGGGATAGCCGTATCGAGCTTTCCTCCTCTGTCTTTCCTTCTAAAGCCTGACGGTGCATCCAACGTGGGAGGTGAAACGTCGTGAAGGAGAAAGGAGAAACGCTCGACACGCCTATTCCAAAAGAGCAGCTCTGTGACGTTTTTTTCAGGGGCCATTTGCTGAGTTACAAATGGAAATATACTTCTGCCGTGACACAATGGCACGATTGAAAAAAAAACCATGTAGACAGTGCGTCAGTCACGAATTTCTTTGTGATCCTGAAAGGCTTACGTTTCCATGCTAACCTTGATATGATATATACCTGCGAATCCGTTATTAGCAATCCGGTATAATGTTACCGAATCACTGACACGTGTGTGGCTATCTAATGTCCTTCAGGAAAATGTCCTTCGTGTGTGGTATAAAGAGGCGCTCATTGATTGCCTTTCCATAGAAAGGCTACTACACCAGTGCACCATTTTGAAGTGTTATTCTGACTGAGGTTTAAAAGGCTGTTTTGTGGTCAGCGCTGCGGCAGTAAAAGTGCACCGGTTACTTTAGAGGAAAGTGTTAAGAGTTGAGGTCCTATTTCAACGAGTGACATTTATAGGCAAATGTACGTGTGAGCAACCGACACCCCCGTTTTGACGTTGTCTGTGCATGACAGCTAAATCGTTAGGTAATTGATGTGGAAGTTGACACTGAGTGTGTGTGTGTGTCTTCATGAGCACGTGTGTGTTTGTGCATACGTGTAAAGCTATGGAGTAATTGGTTTACACACTGAACTCCGACCCGAAAAACCCGGGGTTACATTCCCGAGCATAGTGCACGACACAAGCGGCATTCGTATTTGAACCTGGCCTGGGTCTCCTCAGGGTCATCTCCTCCGTGCATGAGTACTTGGTGCAATGTGTAAGCGTCAGCACAAGGAAGGCAAATGTGGTCGGGCCCACGTGATGCAGGCCATGTGGCCACCTCGTGTGCAGCGGTGGCCTTCATAGGTGCTCGACTATAACATTTCTACCTACTGTCCACGTGGCTAAATTGGACATCTTTACCTTATTGTGCATGTGTGTGTGTGTGCATAACGTGGGAGGACCGTGGAAGAATTGCCCTGCAGGGAAAACTAAAAGTAAATGAGATTAGTGCATTTCCCCCTGTTCTTATTGCCTGATATATAAAGGTATAATGTCTCAGTGTTCATTCGCAGAATCCTAAGCTTGTTCGTGACGCAAGAATCCCTTTTAAAACTCTTTGGCGTTATCCCATTTCAGCGCTGCCATTTTAATCAGTGGGATGGAGAATAGAAGTGCTCTATATTCAAATGGCTCCATCACCGAGCGGAGCGGCACAGCTAATACACTTTCTGTAAGGCTATGATAAAAATGACCCTACTGTGGTATGTTCGAGACCTTTATGGGGCGGTTTTCAAACCGACTGAATGCGTTGTAATAGTATAAGTCAAATAATGTTTGTTTGCAGGCTCTTGTTGGTCCAATTTCAGCTTCTTTGCCCGGTGAGAGTCTCGCTCTGGTCAATTCAGTCGCGAGATGAATTAACTGCAAGTATGAATGTATAGTTGCGCGTGTGCGTCTGAGATCAAAATAAGCGTTGACAAACAAGGATTGCTGGGGATATTGGCTTCGTCTACCCTGCGTGCACTGTTGACCGTAACGGATGCTTGCTAACTGCATTTACCCTGGACATCGACGGCGTTGGGCGTGGAATTTCATTTGTGTCAGAGTGGTAAATAACACGATATAATTACACAAGATATTCACTAGTATGGCTCGGAATTATTTAAACTATAAAAAACATACATAGTATGTTACATCCGTTTTGTCAATGCACTGCAATGATGAAGGCCTTTCCGTCCTACGTCGATCCACAGGGGCTGTTTGAGCATACTTCACCACACTGGCCGGTGCAGGCTGCTAAAGGAGATTGGGTGTTGGCGGGACTGGTTCAAATATTTCTCGCCACTTGATGGTGGTCGTAGCCAGGAATCGTACTCCTTCGTGGTTAGGTTCATAAGAGCGTTCCTCCCCACGGCACTTTCGTAGCTCCTGCCAGAGTCGTTGAGGCTGAGCAAGTGATCGTGTGTGTGTGTGTACAAATCTGGCGGCCCGAGTTCAAATCCCGCTCACGGCCAACACCAGTGACGATTTTCTGGCGTGATGCTGGTCACCTACCACTTCGTGTGCTCGTGTGCCGTGTCGACCTTCATAGGTGCTCGCTAACGGCACTTGACCCTACAGTCTGTTAAGGCTATACGGGGGATCTTTGTCGTTGTCTATACGTTACGATCGCGGGTTTGTGTCTGTCTGTTGTCTATATGCCACAATCGTGCGTGTCTGGGGAGCGGTGGCTCAGTGGTTAGCGCGCTGGGCTAGAAACTTGGCGACCCGAGTTCGAATCCCCGCTCACGGCCAACACCAGTGACGATTTTCTGAACCGGTCCTGGGCCTCCCCAAGGTCGACTTAACCTCAAATTCGTACCTAGTGCGGTGAGCAAACATTGCCACTTGGGAGAGAAAGGCGGCCGGGCGTGGTGCCGGTCACCCACATCCTCGTGTGCCGTGTCGTCCTTCATAGGTGCTCGCTAACAGCACTTGACCCTACAGTGTGTTGAGGTTATATGGGGCATCTTTGTCTTTGTGTATACACCGACACATCCATGCCTCTAGCTCTATTCGTTGCACTGGGATCAGCCATTTAAATGTCAGCAGCGTACAAAGTGCCGATAGCAGGAATACGTTACAGACTAGCAATGAACGCATTACCCAATGCAGTGATCAGCTCTAATTGCCAATACAAGTAGCCCCCACCACAACCCTCGCATTTATTTTCGAGCAGCTATTGCTTGCAAAGGTTTCTCTTAGTGATGTTCTTTCCTCCTTTGTCACGTACAGGTTTGACTTGAGAAAAAAAATAAACAATTGCAGTGATTTTACGAAACTCAAAAAATACAGAATTTCAGCAGAAAAAAACCCAACGTGCCTTGTAAGAACACTGGCATCAGTGATACATTACCTGGAAATTACTCAATTAGAATGACACGTGTGAAAATATCTTGGCAGCACCCTTCCCAACATAGAGTGGGTGAGACTCAATGAGGCTTTCCTGCTTTTATGAGTGTACTAATATATTAATTAATTCATTGTACAGGGTTGCGGTGAGCCGGAGCATATCCCAACAGACACAGGGCGCAAGGCAGGACTATACCATGGATGGGACGCCAGTCCATCAGAATAATAAAATATACATAGTGTATTTATATATGTGCGTTTGATAGATGTGCTAACTATAGCATAATGAAGACCCTGTGAGGCGTTCATGGTGAGCCAGGGCTTGTGGTTAGTGAGATGAACTCTGAACCCGGCGACCCGACTTTGATTCCAGCTCACGGCTAACATCAGTGCCAAGTGATGTGACAACCGGTCCGGCCCCTTCCGCCGTCCTTAACCAACCCACAGTGATTAGCGTGGGGAAGTATGGTCCGACAAAAACACGCCTCATTCGCCAACACGGCGTGGGGAGTCTTGCACACACTGGTGGATTGGCCACGGCTATGATTCATTCATCTTTTATACGCTGAAACTTTATTTCATTTCGTCGTGAAATGCCAAAGTTCCAGATATTTGAATGCTTCCGTCTCCTCCAATGTGTTTTGTAAAACCGCCTCGTCTCCAAACGCATTATCTTGAGTGTTATTTTGCAATTTATTGTTTATTCCTTAACGGTCCATCGCATCTGCACCTTGTATTTAAAATGGCCACCGAGACGCAATGCAATGGGACAGCTTCAGCAAAATAGTAAAAAAAACAACTTGTCGATACAGCGGCTGTGTTGTGCAGCATTCTGAGACCGAGCTATAGATGATGGATGTTTATTATTAAAGCAGAAAAATACCCAGTGAGCTTGAGAGCTCTGTACGAGATTCCTGCAACAACAACAAACACGTGACTGGGCCTATTTACACCTGTGTCACCTATGGGCTCGTGAGAAAAGCATCACATCGCCACATTTCATATTTGCTGGTAATTAATGGTCCCTCGTTCCGGTGCAATACATGCAACAAGGGTCTCCAAGTTATGCTGATGGCTGATGTGGGCACTTCCAATCTGACCTCCAACCATAAAAAAACACCTCGTCAGGGTGAATTGACATCGTCTCTGCCATGCGACAAACCGCCGACTGTCACGCTGTGATACTGAGCAATGTGTCGGTGAGAAAACTTTACTTTTATTTAGTAATTCTCCTAATTGTGCTCGGAGTGTGCTTCCGGCGACTTGTCATGGGACTAACAATTAATTTGGATCATGTAAAGGTATTTTTACGAACGATGCTTGATATAAAGCTAAACAGAATTGTTATATTACGTTATCTCTCAGGCAACAGTGCAACTGTTCGTGATAGAGAATGGACCGTAGAAGCAGATATCACAGAGCTCCCTCTGAGGGCAGCACGTCCCCTCAGCTCTCCACGTCCACACACACTCTGCAGAGAAGAGTAACGGTCGTTGCATGCCAGTCATACTGCATTTATAATTGTCAAGAGTTGGAAGTTAGCTGTGTGCAAAACTAACGGTGATATTACGGGGTTTTTTTCATGGAGTTATTGGCGACTGAGACCATCGAGTCACTAAATGTGGAACCCGGTTTAATCAGAGGCAGCTGTCTGGATTCCAAGCATTGCCGGCTCAGTCCTGCGATCTCCTGGGTTTGCTTGATCAAAGGTTTCATTTTAGGCTGAGTCAACCCAGAGGAAGACCAAGCTCACTTCAGATGCCGCTGAGAATAATATAAAAATCCAAAGGTGAACCAATGGCTGACCATGATTGTGACTCTCAACTTTCCGACTGTGAGTCATGAGCAATGAACACACGGTGGGGTTTATTTTGATCTCAAGTGGAAGCAGTGAATGGGTCTTGATTCGTTGCAACAGTAAAAAGGATTTCCTTTGTGGGAGGTAGCAGGGAGGTGTGGGGGGTGGTGTGCAAGCTTCATTCATTGTCGCAGCATCTCACCAGTCAGTACGCAAAGGGCCTTAATTTATTTAGGTCGTTGAGCGTGAAATGAGGAACGGTTCATAGCCCTAAAATTTTCCAAAGCTGCAATCTGGGCATCCTCTTAAAATGTAATAGTGGGATATGAGTGCCACCCACGCGGGGGCCGCTCTGTGCTCGTGTGATCCCAAATCCCAAACATGACCATCACGTACGAATGTTATTGGTAAGTTATACCCAGTGAGAATCCTCTCAAGAGCTACTCTTTTTCGGGATAACCGTGTCGAGCGTTCCTCCTCGCTCCTATCCGGCGTTTCGCCTCCCGCGGAGGAGGCATCATCAGGCTAATGTCGTCAAGGAGAGAGGGGGAACGTTTGACACGGCTATCCAGAAAGAACAGCTCCGAAGAGCAACCATCACGAATCGAGTCGTGAAAACCTACATCAGTACATCAGTCCGTTATTGTCGGAGGGTTGGTAAATTGAGTATCATCTTATCGGAAGTTGACAGACGTAGATATGTGGCGTTTCCACCAGTGGCTTAGGGCTGCCTATGAATAACAATACTGCCCATTACGCCTTTGATAATAAATATTATTATATGTTCATTTGAGCGTATGAAAATAACAATCACCATAATTCCGCACAACCGTAACTTGCAAATCGAATTATACTTACCCTGTGACCTGAATAATTGATTGACGTATCGATTATCCCGAGATGTTTCAGAGGTTTCCGAGATGACGGTCACGCAATACGACGTGAATCCTCCTCCGGTCCCCAAGCGGCCGCGTCGCTTACATTTCACCGGCGATGCGTCAAGGTGATTGGACGGTGTTTTCCTTCGTCTCGGCCAGAGCTGGGAGCTCATGGGTTGAAATAACCCTTCGACCCCTCCGACACCTATTGGCAGATAGTGATGCAATAGGATTTCAGGGCCGCGGCTAATAGGTAGGGTCTGAACAGTGGAGCGTGGAGGCTGAGAAAAAACGAAAGGAATGACGCTGTCAGGCTGACCTTCGGCACCTCTCCTTTAGAATAACCCAGCCGGCTCGGGTCAATTCAATGTAAAGTGAGCTTGACATGGAAATGAATGGTACAGTCGTTCATCCACATAGAAAATACTGAGTGTGAAGCTGGGCTACGAAGAGATCTTTGTCGACGTGGGATTTAGCAAACGTCCATTTCTTGTCGTCAGAAAACGCCGTGGTAAGAAAGTATTTTGACTCGATCGCTGTCGTGAAATGAGATGAACGCGGACATCTCTCAAGCCAATTAATGTACTTTAAGATTTTTCGGTGGAAGGGAAAATATCTTGAGGGTGCTTTTCAAACGGAGTTGAGATTTTGGTCACGTGCCTCCGATTACGAGCCAAGTCAGTCACGGCCAGAGCCTATCGGGTGAATCAGGCCCCTCTCTAATTGGATACGATGCATACTGGACTGATTCAGTCTTTAATGCCACCGTTACAATGTTACAATCTAAAATATGGCTGCATTGGAATTTGCATTGGGTGGGAGTGTGGGATTTAAACCCAGGATTTAAGAGTCAAAAGTATCTGCTGCACGAAGGAGAATGCGCATCTCTATCTGTGGGTGTGAACCAGTCGTGGAAATTCCACATTGCTGTGGCAGGTATCCTTAAAACCCACTCACAGTGCTGACTCACACTAAGCACAGCCTGAGTTCACGATTCACCAAGCTACTGCCCCTCTTGCAACGGTAAGTTTCATACATGTAATAATTAATACATTATAAATACCCACTTGATTCGGTAGAGGGTCGACGTCAGCCGGAGCCTATCCTGGCAGGCACAGGGCGCAAGGCAGGGATATACCCAACATCGAACGCCAGTCCATTGCGGAACTCCGGGGGCAATTTAGTCAGGCCAACCAACCTAGGCAGGAGCATGTCTTTGGACTGTGGGTGGAAAAGCGGAGTACTTGCAGACTCCACACAGAAAGGAACCCGAGTGAGGAATCAAACACGGGGCCTTCCTACTGTGAGGCAGCAGCGCTTCTCACAGCGCCACCCTTCGAAGCAGCCTTAATCATTTATTTTTTGTTCCTTTG
>JAZEWU010000013.1:1037990-1053794 GCA_036362915.1 Geotria australis
GCAGGCGAGTGTGCCGCGCTGCTAGAACCGGCGCTCTCACCACAAAATAGAATTGCAGTTTTATTGGGAGGGCCCCCTGGGTGAGATGCCTGTGATACAGATTAATATCAATAACACGCACCCTGAGGTCGGTTGAAATAGAGCGAAGTCGCATTGTGCCTTCCTGCAGACGCAGCATTGGGATAGCATTAAATAACATTACTCCGAGGCTCGTTACCTTAATGTACATCCAGTCGCACGTTACCCGGAGCTCGGTATTAATTCAAATGTCTCGCGACGCGTATTGAACGTCTGTTGAATTC
Organism: Geotria australis; assembly: GCA_036362915.1. NCBI lineage: Eukaryota > Metazoa > Chordata > Hyperoartia > Petromyzontiformes > Geotriidae > Geotria > Geotria australis. Next base: position 1,038,293 of record JAZEWU010000013.1, read on the forward strand.
AGCCCACGCCAGATAAGCCATGCTTCGCCGTAATGCGGCATATGAGCGAGAGAAGGGTGTATTCTCCGCTCCGTGCCTACCTATACGTTACGTTGCATGGCTCATGAATCCCAGTTCTGAAGCATTATTTAATGCAGTGGGTTCCATTTATTAGCAGGGGTTACTTGGCTTCTAAAGACTCCCCCACCCGCAAGCTGAGCCTTCACCGAATGATGAAGTATCGCCCTCTGTTCCCTCTCCCAGACTGTATTATGTTATTCCCAATGTTATTTCCATTTTTTGTAAAATGCTAATGCACCGACCAAATATTCATCAAAGCGTGTGTTCTTTTGTGAGCACATGCAAAATAAATGAGATTGCGTCACGAGGGTGCCAAGATGGGTTTTAACCCTTAATAATTTATTTTGTGCCACAATATATTGCCCTGTGCTTAAGCTGTTTACCGGACAAGCTCTTATTTTAGAAAACGATGATTATACAGATGTAACAACAACAGGAAGAGTTATGACAGGAAAAACATAAAAGGGATCACGGACCGTTGCTGTTCAAGATCACACACGCTTCCAGCTTGGAAAAACATGCAAATTAAGGTCGATGGAAATCATTAAAACGATGGTCTGGTGTTGTTCAGCCCCGCAGGAACACCATACATCACTGACATTGGAATGAAACCTGTCACGCTGAAAATCAATTTGGTGTAGGTAAGTCCAAATGAAGTGATTTGTCTTGATGACAGTCCTTACTGTAAAAACGGGACTATATATAGGGTCACATATGCTCGGTGCAAAGCAAAGATATGCTATTTCCTAAACGTATAAAAATACAGACAAATTATTCCGCTCGGGGTACGTGCTGTGTATTATTTCAACAGAAAAATACCCAGTGAGCTTGTGAGCTCTTTACAGGATTCCTGAAACACAACAAACAAGCACATTTACAAAAATAAATAAAAATATAAAAATAATAAATTAACCAAACAAAAAAAAAACAATTTACACGTAGCATTGTATATAAGTGAGGAAATAAATAATAAATGCATAATAATAGAAGGTGGTTAAAATATATAAACATTTAAAACGGTTGAACATTGCGATGGGAGCGAGCACGAGTTAGCGCCAGCACGGTACACAAGGTGGTGGTGTGGCTTTCCCCACGCCTGGTCACCTTGGTCTCCCTAGTGCTGATGTTTATACACTACACCAGGTACTCAGTTAAGGCTGAGTCGAACTAGGAGAGGTTCAAAAGTGGTTAAGACATTACGTACAGCCGATGTTATCCGCGGCCGGTAACGGAACCTATCGCCAGGTTCACAGCACAGTGCTCTAACCGCTGCTTCACCGATATTTCTATATGTGAGGGCACCCGTAGGATAGAATGCAGTGGGGCACAGTGGTCATTGCCAAGCGGGCTGGGATTTCTGCAAACTGATTTGTTTCGGTGGCATTAGCTTCGGCCGTAATCGCATCACTTGGATGGGTTCCACACATCGGCGCGGCACAAATGAAATTTCCTCCGTGTCATTCCGGTCATATTCACAGTTTAATATGGCTGCGAATGTGAAATAGGCCTCACGTCCCAAAATCTCACAGCTGATCCAAGCCTCTTCCTTAATAACGTGGGAGTTCCAATTATTCAAACGTTCCTTTTGGGTGTTTTCCAATTTTTCCTTTTATGTCTTCAGTTTTAGTGTTTGCTGTTGTTTTTTTTATAGCACGGATTATTTTTTCTCGGTAGCAATAAAACACTAAAAGCTCCCGAATTTAACAATTCCACCGGCAGATTTCAAAGGCCACCCAGGTCAACTGCAAGGACATTACTCATTTTTATTATTGCATGGGGGGGGGGCCCTGGTATCCATGCACAGTCACAAGGCTAAGGGACAGGCCCCTCTAAGCTCAGAGCCAAAGACCGTTTCCAAAATCCTATATGTGGCCTTAACACTTGGGATAATCTAGTCTGTAAGAATTGCCGGCTTATAAATGTACTTACTCACACAGACTTCAAAGCTGGCTGAGTCATTGGCTGAATTTCCAATTGTTTGAAGTCGATGTAATTGTCTGCACCCAATTCTTGGGATGGTGCCTTTGTGTGCTGGTTAAAACACCAGACTTCAACCCAGAGGCCGCTGGCGCACTGCAGTTGAAACATTGGTGCAAGTTTTTTAAACACAACCACTATCAACCCTGCAGTATAAATGGGCGCAGCGCGGTTAGTCTCTTGACAGGTTGTGTGCGGTGGGGCTGTGTGGAAGCGTAGGCCAAGCAACCCCGAGAGGGATTCTTTAAATCACCTCTCTACTGGAGGCACTTCTGCTAAAAGCAGTCGCATTTGTATTTAATCCCTGGATATTATCACTGGTTATTTTTCTGACATCAACATATAGGTGAATGAAATGCTGAGTATGATGATCCTCGGAAGACGATGCTTTTTAATGTAATGTTGGCGTCTCTTCAAAATGCCCATCATGTTGAAACTGTTATAGAATTATTTTGTAAATATTTGTAAATATTTTATTTTTAGAAATGAACTATTTTTTTAACGCACGCAAATTTCGCGCCTGGTCATGAACGGAACACAGATACGTAGGCGTGAGGAAAGCATAGAGAGGAGGAGAGTCAGCCAGGCGGTCAGTAGGTGCCAAACACTGCTTGCCTATATGCCATGATGTTATCGGCCAATTAGTTAAAGTGTGTTTTTTTAGTTGTGGGAGAAAACCGTAGATCCCGAAGGAAACCAACGCAGAAACAGGGGGAGAACACACAAACTCCACACAGAAAGGTGCCCGAGGTGGGCTATGAACTGCCTCGGGCAGGACTTTCTTTCTGTGAGGAGCAGATGTTACCACTGCGCCACCGTGTCGTCCATATTCTAAGGTAAAGGGCTCCAGTCAGCTGCTCACACAGAGTCAGTTTAGATTTGTGGTCTGACTTGTGGCATTCTTATTTTCTTTATATTAATTCATTCATTCATTTTCAGAAACCGCTTAATCCTGTACATTGTCGCGGTGAGCCGGAGCCTATCCCGGCAGACATAGGGCGCAAGGCATGGCTATACCAAGGACGGGACGCCAGTCCATCACATTACAATAAACAAATTTCTCACGGTGTATTTGAGTGTGCTATCACCAGGGCTGGAAATAGGAAAACAAACATTCGTGTAATTCATTAATGGCGAGCGTAGAGAGGCCAAACATATTCTTTTATATCAGGCATCAACGAGACCCTCAAAATTAATCCGATTTTATAGGACTTCATTTTTCTATGGAGAGAAGTCACGTTTTAGAGGTGCTTCATATGTAATGGCTTTTTAATAAGACCATTACAATACAGCACCCTCATTTTATCTTACACAGAACACTCGTCTCATCCAATACAGAACTCTTGTCTCTCCCTGCGTGGCCTCAATTGTAAACTATAATAATGCTGCAGCTTTATGTTATGTTGAACTGCACAGCTCTCCAACGTGTGTTCAGGTTATGCCGCATCGTGATGCTCAGTACGATGATTCGCGCTACGTGTTGGGAGCTTCAGACCTGAGGGCACACATCTGTCGGTGGGGCCGTATAGCAGGACCAGCATTGCTCACAATAGGAAGGTGTCAGAGTTGAAAGTACGCCGGTACGGTCTGGTACAGCGTACCGGTGAGAAAGTGGCCGAATTTTTTTATACAATACTGGTGGGAAGGGTGGTCGCAATACGACAGCAGGGGTAATAAATATACGTTACTCTCACCATCGCACGGTGTGTGTTACTCGCTGCCAGCACGTTGAGCGAAATGTCAGGCATCATCCCAGACAACACGTGGTGCGACCCGAAAACACAACACAGAGTTTATTTCAAGACAAATAAACACACACACACACGTAGCAAGTGAAGACAAGAACGGATCACAGGATTCACTCCAGGCAGGGAGCCACTTAGCACCCGGCGGCGTGGACACACCGCGGGCATCCCTACCCAGCGTGAAGCTGCTGCTCGAGGTAAGGACAGCCGAGCATCACGTGCGTTTACGACGAGTCTGATTGAGCTGCGAGGGGGCACTGGGACCGGCGGCGTCTCGCCAACCCGCTGCGGGGCGGGGGGACAACAGAGCCCTGGTCGCGCCAGAGACGCGGCTGACAGGCGAGCGACGTACCGCTGTACGGCTGGCACACTTGGACAGGCGGGAGATGCACCACGCTACGGGCGATGTTTTGACGCGCGGGCGACGCTCTGACGCGCGGGTGACACACTCAAGCGCGTCGCAGTCTGGAGCAAGAAGAGAGGCCCAATTCCCGCCGCCTTTAAGGCCAGCACTGACTATGACATCTCTAGATGTTGAAGGGCTGTCTGCTACTAAAGAAGAACTTGTTGAAACGGGAAACAACTGTCATATAACCATCACGCGTCGAAGATGCAGATCGAATTAGAAGCCGCGGGTGTTGCAGGAAAAAGTGTGTGTGGGGGGGGGGGATGGAATCGTGTTTCTGTGAAAGTGCGGGTGTCGCAACACCCCCCGCGCCGCTCAGTGTGACACACAGTGACGAGAGGGCGACGCAGCGACGGGCGAGCGACGCCAGCTCTGCCGAGGACGGAGCCCTCGACACACACGTTCAACCGCGTGAACTCCGCGACCGGGTGAGGGCCCGCGCAGACGAGCGTTGGTGATAGCACTGGAGAGAGCCGGGAATTGCTCCGACACCGAAGGTGTGCCGCGCGAATATATTTCGGTGATGAAAACCTCTGTCCTTTTTATTTTACAACGACGTGGTTTTTTTTCTTTCTTGTTTTCAATCACGGTTGCTGAGCACAGGCGACTTGCGGCAAACAGCCAGCAACAAATGCCACCGCTAAAGCTGTCGTAGCGCAGGCAGAGTGATTTCTTGCTCAATTGCATATTGAGGCAAGTGGTCACCTCCTGCGTACAGCAAACACCACATTCCTATGGTAGCGGTGAGATAATCCTTAGGACAACCAAAAAGTGGTACTCATTGTAACACCCCTATGGGATGATGGGCTCAGTCAACCGCCAATTCGGATTTGAACCTGCGAGTTGTTTGCTCTAGCAGAGAGCCTCCTTGCCAGTTTAAAGTCGTCATAGATCAGAGTTCACACGGGCGGCATGGCAGTGCGGTGAGTAGCGCTGCCATCTCATTCATTCATTCATTGTCAGAACCCACTTAATCCTGTACAGGGTTGCGGTGAGCCGGAGCCTATCCCGACAGGCACAAAGCGCAGGGCAGAGGTATATCCAGGATGGGACGCCAGTCCATCACAGGGCACCGGGGGCGATTTAGTTCTGAGGTCAATTAACCTATCCAGCAGCATGTATTTGGACTGTGGGAGGGAAGCAGAGTACCTGGCGACAACCCACACGGACAGGGGGAGAACTTGCAAGCTCCACAAAGAAAGGCACCCGAGCCAGTTATCCGACCCGGGTCCTTCTTGCCGTGAGGCGGCAGCGCCACTAACCGTGCCACCGTGCAGCCCGACTCGATCACCGAATGTTACTAATTATCATTATTATTATTAAAGACGACTGGAAATGCTTTTCAGCGGCGACACCACCCACTCGTCTGCCGTGCCCTAGCAGGCGTTTGCTAATAGCACTTGCCAGCTCGAGTCCGTAACTCTTTGTTTTTTCACACGTGCGTATTTTTAACAAGTGATAGAAAAGTGAACAAAATGTCACTAGAATGCATGGTGCAGTCCTAATGTAAAAAGTTGTTCAAACACATTTTTTAAAAGAAATATTATTTTTTTTTCCCCTCAGCAATCGGTAAGTGCCTTTGAAATCATAACTAATAGCCTCTCCAGGCAACGCGGGTTGAGGAATGGCGAACTCTTCACTAAGACATGACTGGAGACACTGCATTCCGTAAATGTAGGTCGCGTCTCATAAGTGAGTAGACGCAGATATGTAACAATCATAACGGCGACCTGTCGGGAGCCACTCAGCAGTCATTAATGCTAAAGTGCAGTGCTACAGAAATGTATGTATTCAAGCAAACAATGACATCAAAGACAAAGATCCCCCGTGTAGCCTTAACAGACTGTAGGGGCAAGTGCCGTTAGCGAGCACCTATGAAGGTCGACACGGCACACGAGGGGGTGGGTGACCAGCACCACGCCCGGCCGCCTTTGTCTCCCTCGTGGCAATGTTTACACACCGCACTAGGTACTCATTTGAGGCTGAGTAAACCTAGGGGAAGCTCAGGACCGGTTTAGAAAATCGTCACTGGTGTTGGCCGTGAGCGGGATTCGAACTCGGGTCGGCAGATTTGTAGCCCAGCGCGCTAACCACTGGGCCACCCCTCCCCACACAATCTTCTTCTTCTTTGCGATTCTTCGAAGCACGACGGTCAGCCTCTGGACATCGTTGTCTTTCAGCTCGGCCTCGAAGTGTTTGGTAGAATTCGCAGGCAATACCAACGTATTACCTGACAGGGATCTGCACTCTGCCAGGGAGATCAGAACACAAATCACAAACCTACTTGAACGCAGCTGGCATTTGTTAATGTCAACATTGGTGCGTCCGCTCAATATTCCACGTTCACCGAGTGGCCAGCCAACGCTGCGGAATTCACGTGTATGTGGATGCTGTTGGGCCGGGGTTAAGGTGTTTAAGTTAGGTAACGTGCTTATCCTGTAATCCGAGTGAATGGAATTCCGCAGCTGCGCGTGTGTGTGTTTTGCGTGTGGAGCGGTGGTGCCGGTGGTTGACGCAGCGTGGTTTGAATCCGGCAAACCGGGCTCCGATTTCTGGCCACAACTAACGACAAATTGCGGGTGATGGTTGCTCCAGTCCTGGACCTCCCTTTGGTCGAGTCAGCTGTTATTGAGCGCCCGGTATGGTGTATGACGTCAGTCCTGGGTAGATAATAAAGCAGCGCGATTAGGTGCCGCCTAAGCTGGAGACTTGTACGTTGTTAAGACCTTCATCATCATAATCATTATCGGCGACCGTTTAATACTATTGGGGAGCCGGATCCTATCTTTGCAGACACAGGGTTTCAAGGCAGGGCTGTGTCATGCCGGCCATCGTGCTCGCTGACAGCACGAGCTCTTGCGGTGTACGCGGGGATCTGTGTCGCGAAGTGTCTCGAAGTGTCAGTTAAGTGCCCCACACATAGTTCATTACGGATCCATGAAGCCGTCTAAGAGCGACTGTTCGTGATTCACCGATCATCAACTTCCTTTCTGCTTCCCTCGTGCTCCCGCTGTTGTGACACCTTCAATCACGTTTCTGTTGTGACACCTTCAATCACGTTTCTGTTGTGTTCCCTGATTCCTATTCTCGTTTCTTTTTTTCTTAATGCTTTTACGGAACACTATATTCTATCTTTCGTTCGGCATTTCATCTCTTGTCATCTCTCACTTCTGTGGTTTCGTCGCTGCACGTAATTTATTTCCACCCACACTTTCTGCACATTGCAGCGCAAGTTGCGCTCTCATTATTCACAGTGGTGACAAGAACATCATCATCATCATTTATTTTGTCCGGGGATTTGAATCTGTCGCTGAGAATCGGTGTGACTTTTTCCACTTTCCGAAATATACGTTGAAGTTTTGATGGCTTCGGTTTTACATGCCATTAGCTTGGTCCTCTCTTTGAAATGTTGAAGCGTTAGTTTTCATCAGACCGTCGAATGAATTCGGTCTCTGTTTTGTTGAAGATTACGACATGCGTGACAATGTTAATTCGTTTCCAGGGTGGCTCAGTGGTAGCACATGTCTCACAGCAAGAAGTCTCTTTGTTGGATTCCCGACTCAGGCACATTTCTATGTGGCGTCAGTATTTTCTCCCCCTGTTCTTCATTGGATTCCTCCGGGTTCTGCAGTCTCTTCCCAAAGCTCCCTGTCTTCCCTCGCGACGTTTCGCCTCCCACGTTGGAAGCATCCTGTTATTGATTGAGCCTGCGGATGAGTTGGACGTGTCATTAGGCTTTACCAGTTACAATAACGATGATGCCTCCAGCGTGGGAGGTGAAACATCGCAAAGGACGGAGGAGGATCGCTCGACACGACTATCCCGATTTGAATTTCCATGAGAATTGCTGCCTCTGCGAGGTATTAAATAACAGTGCTGTGCTAATATATACATTTAGAAAACGGTTTGTGATTAATGCGTGAATGTAAGGCCTTGAGGGGCGACCTTTGATGTTTAATTGCCGCTGTCATTAATCCCAATCGAGCATATTTATTCACAGAGCCTATTAAAGTTGCCGGTGTAAACAGCAAATTATTTTGATGCCTTAAATACGCACCTAGTCATACCAAAAAATAGCAAGTGTTTAAAAAGAAAGTCACTCTCCTGTCCATTTCACAGCCAAGACTAATGACTGCTGAGCTTAAAGAAGAGTGCGTAGTTCATTCACATCGTATGAAAGAAGTGTAAGTGTTTTCCGGCTCGATTGAACATTTTGAAGGTGCTGATCTCCAATGCTGGCTTTGAGCCACTGATGAGAATTCCATATTCACACGGTAACTATAACAAAAATAGCAACAATTTATAACGCGCGTATATTTCAATTCAATTCAACTTTATTTGTCAACTCGACCGTATGCACAGGACATGCAGAGGATCGAAACACCGATCCTCTCAGACCCCGGCGATTGTTCAATGTCAGAGGGGGAGAGAAAGCGCCCTCGATTCAGAGGCGGGAGGACACCGCGCACGAGGCATGGGTGACTAGCACCACGCCCGGCCGCCTTTGTCTCCCTAGCCACGCCGTTTCAACACCGCAACAGGTAGTCGATTGAGGCCGATCCAACGTAGGTGGTGGCTTGGGGGAGACAGGACCGGTCGAGATCTCCACCACTATTTTCGGTAATGAGCGGGACTTAAACTCGGGTCAGCGGGTTCGTAGCACATTGTGCTAACCGCCAACTCACACACACACGCTCACACACGCACACGCGCACGGCACACCATAGCCATACATCATTTTTCACGGATGACAGTTGCCGCCCATCTCCCACGTTGCTGCTGATAAACAAGAGCGAGTCGCCACCGTGACTGATTACGCGCGCGTGGCCGGCCTGGATAGCAGCCCCGAGTAGCGGCGCCCGGACCGCGTGGAAAATCGCGGCACGGCGGGGTCCACGGAGATGATATTTCTTCCCCGCTCCATTGATCGTTGAAAAGGGCATCTCAATAAAGCCGGCCCTCCACACTCGGCCCGGCTAATTGTATTTGCTTAATTTCTGATGCATTCAATTATTTATTGCACGCGCGACGAAAGCTAATGGGTTACCTGCGCCTGCCGGCCACCAGACACCGCGATTCTGAATAGAGCAGGGGGGCCTGCAATTCCGCGTGACCTCCTCTGACACTGTCCAGTGCCGCCGACTTTTCGGATTTAACCCCGATGCATTCTAATCGGTGGCTTTCTTGACCACTGGGAAATTCGGCGAATGACCTTAAGGCAATTAATGGCTCGCGTCGTTTAAGGGCCGAGGTTGCGGTGGAACGATGGGTCTCGCCTTGCAGGCTCTAATTGGCCCTGTTCCCGCTCGCTGTGGATGATCGACAGCTGCACGTGGACACGTGGTAGCGGAATGCACCCTGTGTGGCTCTAAACTAATGCTTTGGAACTGGGGTTGGTGGATCACATATCTTGATTTGTATTTGAACTGTTGCAAATGTTCCACTTGTTCGCTCTCTTAATGTGCAATAAGCTACCTAGAATATTTTTCTCATCGCAATGTTTTTCTGTTTAAACTGCCTTGTATTTATTATTTACTTATTCTGTATGTAGTCACTTATGTGCAATGCTGTGTGTAAATGGTAATTTTTTGTATTTGTTTGGTTGATTTGTTATTTTCACATTTGTATTTATTTTTTTCAGTTCGCGTGTTTGTTGTGTCGCAGGAATCCTGTAAAGAGCTTGCAAGATCACTGGGCATTTTTATGCTGTGATAATAATAACGAATGGAATGTGCTATGTGCTTAGCTTTAAGCCTGTCGGCATATGTGGCAGTACAGCAAATGTATCACGAATTTACTTGCACCAAGATCTGGTGGCATTGTTTGGAACTTTATGTACAGTCCATCGCAGTCTTGAAAGAGCTAGTGTTAACACAGGTGGAAACGAAACTTGAAAAATAATGGGGAGCCACATCATATCACGTTCAATCTACATACGGCGACCGTATTCCTTTTCGGATCAGAGCCCTGGACCAAAACTGAGCAGCTCAAACCAGAAGCTGGTAACATGTGAGCCAACATGTCTCGAGATGGACACTAGCACTTTTAGTGGCAAGACAGGGGAAGCTGTACTCACATAGAGAAGCCAACACGGCTGAAAAAATGTAGTCGATATATTTAGACCAAAAAAAAAACCACTTGCACCGGCTAGAACATTGTGTGCAGGACGGAGGAGTGACGCTTACGGAGACAAGCAGTGGAAGGGGTCTCTATGAGTCCGGCAATTAAGTGAAAGTCCAAAGAGCAGATGGTGGGAGACTGTCTGTCCGGCCAGACCCACTGTGGTCTGCCGTTTAGCATCAGCAGCGGAGGAAGCGTTGGCTGGCTGCGGTGGTATTAACAACTTTTCCAGCGGTGACATCTTAATGCAGACACGCTGTTTATACAGTGGGGACAAATGAGCGTATCATCTTTACCAAAGAACAAGGATTGGATTTTACACATTAGACAATCTTTACGGTTCGGTTTTGTGCACCCTGGGTGACAGGTACTTAGAAATGTAAGTTAGTACTGTAGTGGGTTTACTACTTACTGCACCACCGTGCTGCCCCCAAAATTTGAATAAATGTGTGTTTCAGCGTGTCAGCGGGGGTCAAGGTAGAAGCGTTCACGTCGCGATCCCTGTCAGGTAGTACTTGGTATTGCCTGCGAATTCTACCAAACACTTCGAGGCCGAGCTGAAAGACAACGATGTCCAGAAGCTGACCATTGTGCTTCGAAGAATCGCAGAGAAGAGAGCGTGTCAGCAAAATGTATGAATCACTTCACTGATTTACTTCATAGATTTCATGACATTTAACAAATGGCTTTGATATGTTTAAGGCAACAGATGGCATCACCTATAAAAAAAATATATTACATAATTCCCAATTGAACATAAAACCTATGAAATAACATGAAAGGTGATTGCAGAGAACACTGTTGTACACAGGATGTTTTAAAATGTACGACAAAAAAGTGGAAGGCGGTTGTAATTCAAACTAAAAATACATGATTGACATAGCAATTAATCGAATTATAATGATTTATAACTTTGGCTGTTCCAATTACGTGTGAGAATTATCTACTGTGCTCGCGTGATGTCAAGCATCAATGAACAATATCTGAACCAGTCGTGGGCCTCTGCTAGGTAGATGCAACCTCAAATGAGTACCTGGTGCGGTTCTGTAAACATTGTCACGAGGGAGACAAAGGCGGCCGGGCGTGGTGCTGGTCACACCATAGCCTGATGTACTGCGCTGGCTTCCGTAGTGCCCACTAACTGCACTTGCCTCATCATCATGTGTGTCTCTGAGGGGGACCTTTATCTTCGTCTATCATCGTGGACTGTGTAAGCTACTCCAAAAATCACAATGTTTTCAATAATTCTTGTGTAGGGGGAAATCAAAAAATCGTGCTAACATCAAACCTGTTCCCAAGAGCTGTTTCCAGATTCAATCTTTCCTGTACACCGAGTGCTACCTCGTGATATTTGACGCAATGAGTCACTCTGCGATAGAAGAGGAACGCTCGTTACAACTGAGTCACTAAAACATTAGGTATCGAGGCTGGATACTGGGGTCTTAGGAAAAGCTTCCCTCGGGCTACATTAATGGCCATACGGTAGTTAAAAATGGGGCTCCTGTAATTGGGTCACAGTCAGAGCCGGATTAAGATTTTGTAGGCCCCTGGGCTCCAGGTACCGTGAGGCCCCCAAATAATATTTTCAAAAGGAAAAACAAGTTACAGAAAAAATAAATTCGTTTTTACAAGGCTAACAACAATTAAAATTCAAACATTTGCCTTGCGTAATTTCTTGTAAACGAATTTCACGAGTGAAATAACGTTTCACGTAATCGCTGGAGGCCCTCCCGCTGGTCGGAGGCCCCTGGGCTGCATCCCCCTGAAGCCCATGCCTTAATCCGGCACTGGTCACAGCCACAGTAGGAGGAGAGAAATTACAGGTGAGAGAGGGCTTCGTGTGTTTAGGCAGTGATGTCCGCAGCGCAGGGGACTGTGACGAGGAGGCCAAGCGGCACATTGCTTTAGCAGGCCAGGATTTTCACGGGCTATGGAATCCACTTTGGAAGAGAAGGGCAATGTGGTTGTTGTTGTCGTCGGTGTAAATGGCCGCTGTCCAGGTTGACCCGGGCCGGCTGGTTACCCGCCAACGGTGGGGGTATCGGAGCAGAATGTTACGGCCGGATGGCCCTTCCTTCTTTCATTTAGCCGGAGCTCGATATTTGTTCGGAATCTCCACCCAGACCTGTTCAAAATGGAAGCCCCGTGCAGGAGTGCCGAAGCTCCAGACCTGTTCACCAAGGGAGACCCTAGCAGGAGTGCTAGACCCTAGCAGGAGTGCTGGACTGCAGGTGACATTGCCCCTGGTACCCTGTGATGGACTGCCGTCTCGTCCTGGGTATAGCCCTGCCTTGCGCCCTGTGTCTGTCGGGATAGGCTCTGGCTCACCGCGGCCCTGTATAGGATTAAGCTGTTTCTGAAAATGGATGGATGGATGGTTTCTGATAATAGATAGATGGATGGATGTTGCCGGTCCTTCAAAGGCGCTGCTTGCTCACAACACTTGCTATAGGAGTGGATCGTGGTCTTTGTATTATACATGTATATGTTTGCGTGTGTGTACGTGTGCATATGACATATTTTACTCGCTTGGGTATTTTCTCTGACACTCGGGCCGCATTAGATCGCACTGGAGACATATGGCTTGTGACAATTTCACCGTTATCACTTGTCAAGTCTCTGCGGAGCCCACTAGGTAATGTGACATGACTGGGCTAAGAGCTTCTCACACCACCTTGGCTTTCCACTCCCCCCTCTGTACACGTGTCGGCTCCGTCTCGCTTCTCTGTCCCTTCCCACGTCACCCATTACTCTCCCGTGCACAGTCAGTTTGTTAAGCCACGTCATTACGACGCATTTCAGTGACTGATGCGGGTTTTCACGGCTCCATGTGTGGACATTGCTCTCGAGAGATGCTCTTTCGAGATAGCTGTGTCGAGTGTTTCGCGACGCAGCCCATGTGCATTTCTGGATTTTTTCCGGGCACGCCAGTTTCCTTTCACCGTCCAAAGACATGCTGTTGCATAGGTTAATTGGCCTGCGGACTAAATTGCCCCCGGTGCCCTGTGATGGACAGGCATCCCATCCTGGGTATAACCATGCCTTGTGCCCTGTGTCTGCCGGAATAGGCTCCTGCTCACCGCAACCCTGTACAGGATTAAGCGGTTTCTGACAATGAATGAATGAATGCAATTGTACAGATTGATAGGTGGCTTCGAGGGCTGCATGTGCTTTTTCATTGTATTACGCAACAAGCGTCCTCAACGCATTCCCATCGCACTGTCACACTTTTGCACTGCTTTGTCTCTTAGTAATTTATTGGAAATATTGGACCTTTTGTGCTGTGCAATACTCTGTAACTGTTTTACTTTAGAATCATGGCTACCATTTCATCCCTCCACAATTTAATACTGTAGATTCATTGCATTCGTTGTATTACCTTCTGATTTAACATATCGTTTATACTGGATAATTCGTACGTTTGTTATATTGCAGCAATCCCGCTTCCAGAGCTTGCAAGCTCACTGTCTATTTTCTGCTGTAATAATAAACATCCATCTATATCTCCTTCGCGATGTTTTGGCTCGACGAAAGGAGGTTGGCGTGAGGAAGGGCATCTATCTGGCCATATTATTCTGCTCTAATACACTCACCATTGGAGGGCAACCAGCCAACCCCGGGTCAATCTGGATGCTGGACGTTTAAACCGCCAACAACAACAACACGTACAACCGCTACAAATGCAATCTCCTTTTATGATTTATTTTATATTTCATCAGAGGGTTAACATTGTGTGTGTCTGCCAGTTCTCGATATTGGACTTACTGATGACTGATATCAGCGGTGTTAAGATTGGCTCCTGTGGAGTCGCCTCGTAAAGGATGCTAAGATTTGTGTGTACATATCGAGCATCGTTTTCATTAATTTGGCCAATTTGATCTGTGGTCGGAAATCCTCGACTTGCAAGTGAATGGGTGAAAGTTCGAATTCTGGTTTGGGATCGATTCGGTAAAACAAGTATTGGTTTTTAAGGAGTCGATTACGTTCAACATATGGACAGATAATGCACTTGAGAATTTCTCTCCATAGCTGTTCTTTCGGGATAGCCGTGTCAAGTGTTCCTCCTCTGTACTGATGTAGGTTTTCACGGCCCGATTCACGATGGTTGCTCTTCAGAGCTGTTCTTTCAGGATAGCCGCGTCGAGCGCTCTCCCTCTCTGTTCCTCCTCTCTCCTTCACAACGTTTCTCCTCCCACGTTATAGTTCTCATCAGGCATTCTGAAAGCAAAGTGGAAAATTCCACCGCCGTACTAGGTTGCCAACCGTTACGTTTTTTTTACCTGATGTCCAGTCTGGCAGTCTTCGCATGCCGCCGATGGGATGTCAAAATAAATATACTCTGGCACATTTGGGCCGCGTGCCGCAACACGCATTGGATCACGCGTGACGGAACATGGAGTGGATCCCAGGGTTGCTGTGATCGGTGCACACTCCGGCCCTTCAGCCCCCAAAACCGTAACAATGTCAGTACCCGCTTGGTTCTGCGCAGGGTCGACGTGGATCAGAGCACATCTTGGCAGACAGAGGGCGCAAGGCAGGTCTATACCTAGGATGGGACACCAGTCTGTCGCAGGGCACTGGCGGAAATTTACTCAGGCCGATAAACCTAGGCAGCAGCGTTTCGTTGGATGGTGGGAGGAAACCGGAGTATCTGGTGGCAGCCCCCGTGTAGCCTTCGAACCGGGCACCTTGTTGCTGTGCGGTGGCAACGCTACTCGCCGCACCACCGTGCCTCCCTACTGATACGATCTGCAACGCTAATGCCATATTTTATTATTTTATTTGCGGTCGAATATATATATGCACACAGTGTAGCACCTTGTGACCTCAGGGTGAAAGGTGCAATAGATATGAAAAATGATTATTATTACTGGGTGTATTTTTATAAGCACGCTTTCACGACCAATATTACAATTCCTAATTGGCCTATTTGGCCTAGACCGTGTATATGTGTAATGCCAATTTAGCAACAATAACCCTCCACCATCCGACAATGCCAATCAAGCGGTCACGTCACGGGTAATTATGCAAGTTGGTTCGGTTCGTTATAACAACGGAAATGTTGAAAAGCTAAACTTTTTCCAGATAAATCCGTTTTGCTGGTGCTTACATCCAGCATCACCAGGCGCTTACAGGAGATCACATCTCAAATTAAAACGCGGCCTTAAGTAGCTGCCATGATGTCTTCGGCACA
>JAZEWU010000013.1:1054773-1091897 GCA_036362915.1 Geotria australis
CCCCCCGAAGCCAACGCATCGCTCACGAGCCTGCGACGTAATGACGTGAACCAACTCATCTGCATGCCCTCGTGCTTCAACCTCAAGTCAATCGATACGTTGATATGTATCCATCATTCAGTACCGTGCTTCAATAATGCATGCCTTTTCCTGTTCTGGGAAGGGCTCCTGCCCAGTTCGTATTAAAGTACTGTGATTATTATTATCACTGTAATAATCATATCTAGGTAAAATTGTCTCCCTGTTCAAAGGAGCTCTGGGCAGAGCTCATCTCTGTTCAGGGCCTTCAGCCAACGGTGCAAATTTACACAATCCTATGCCGGGGTCAGCCCCTCTATAATACAGGGTGCGGCATAAGTCGCCTTACCGAGAATCATTATTAGATTCGCATAAGAGTTCGAGACGCGGAATAATAACACAGACCTGTGCCGCTGCCTCTGTGCGATGCGTTGTTCAGTGGTCCAAAGATGCACGTTTATCGAACATGACGGAGCACCCTTCGAACAATTTCTGCAATAACTAATACACGTTATTCCTCACAGTGATTTCATTATTCTCGGTAAATCGACGTGTGCCGCACGTTGTAACAACTTCTGTTGATGATAACGGAGTAAATAATGAATCATTGGAGCAGCCGGAAAAAAAATGCACTTACTCGTGTCTCCACCGTGCCGAATCTAACAGAAGTGCCCTATTCACAGCACATCGCTAATAAATATTACAGGGGTTTGTGCAGAAAAAAAAAACATGTGTCCAGGCGGAATGAAGGGGACTTAATTAATGTCGCACTCTAATCCGGCGACTCGTGTTGCATTGGGAAAGTTTTTTTCTATTATAATTATCTAGGTCATGCCATTTCCTATGGTCATTTAAAATGTGCCGTGACCCGTGCGTTATACTCCGGGGCGTCTGATCATTGCC
This sequence comes from Geotria australis, assembly GCA_036362915.1. NCBI lineage: Eukaryota > Metazoa > Chordata > Hyperoartia > Petromyzontiformes > Geotriidae > Geotria > Geotria australis. The sequence continues at coordinate 1,055,695 of JAZEWU010000013.1, forward strand.
GCATGGGGACGCAGGAGAAGCCTTCGTCTCGTCGCTGCTCCTGCCTAATCCACATCACACGCACACACACGTGATTTATACGATCTGCGGCGTACAAGTGCGCGGTGTGTGACCCAATGCTTCATTCGTACGCAGCTGAAAAATACCCAGTGAGCTTGCAAGCTCTTTACGGGATTTCTGCGACACGACAGAGGGGGTGGGTCGCCAGCACCACACCCGGCCCTCTAGGTAAACACGCGCAGAGACACACGAACTGCAACGCCAACAACACCTTGGAAAAAAAACAATTTACTGTTTTCGCAGGCCTCTATGAACACCAATACAATCACTATCTATGGGGAATACTCATCAAAAAAGTTTGAATATTTCATTCTCAGATGATTGCTTACACTTGAGAGGTGCTGACAGCAAGAGAAACATTGACTGTTTTCAACCTACAGAAGTGTCAAAATACGTTTAGCTCAATAACGACATTTTAGGTTTGTTTCGTCAACACTTCTCTTGATTTTTTTTCTCTCCCCCTTTTGCTAACTTTTTCCTGCAATTGATAAAAAAAAAACATATCCGGAACTTTTACAGCAAACAGCGCATCCATCGCCTAGTGTCGGGGAATGACAGCTTATTATTGCATCAAAAAAAGAATTCGGATGTGTCTTTAACCGGCCTCGTTATCCACAAGAGGGGGAACACTCCTATGCCCTGTCTAATGCGTTCACGGCATGCCAATCAATCTAAATTGTATAGTTCTCAAATGTAATAAGGTGAATTAAGTGAAACACATATCTAATATTACATTTTTGTGGAGTCATTGGTGACTGCGTTGGGACCATTAACTCACGATCCACGAGACACCGTGCCAGCTCTTCGTATTATTATTTTTTAATTGTTATAATATTTAATGATGGGGCATAGGTTTTCTCCGGGCACTCCGGTTTCCTCCCACAGTCCAAAGACATGCTGCTGCACATAGGTTAATTGGCCTGCGGACTAAATTGTCCACGGTGCCCTGTGATGGACTGGTGTCCCATCTTAGGTGCCCTGTGTCTGCCGGGATGGGCTCCGGATCATGGCGATCCTGTACAAGATTAAGCGTTTTCTGACAATGGATGTTGGGGCATTTCCTTTAGTCATAAGCGTGTGGTTACAGATATGTGGAAACGAGACTGTCTGGATGAAACCCACGGAAACCCATCTGAACACCGTACGGAGTAAAATCCACCAGGATGCATCAGTACTGTAACCGTATTTATGACCTGTCAGCTGCCGGCTCCCACACGGCGCATCAGGCTGTGAGCGCCAACATCACAGGACAAACACCAAAGACAAAGATCCCCCGTGTAGCCTTCACAGACTGTAGGGTCAAGTGCTTCATGCCAGTACGGCACACGAGGGGCTGGGTTGCCAGCACCACGCCCGGCCGTCTTTGTCTCCCTCGTGGCCATGTTTACACACTGGTGTCGGCCGTGAGTGGGAATCGAATACGGGTCGCGAGGTTTGTAGCGCGGCGCACTCCCCACCATCACCACCATCAACCTCCGCCTCCAAAGCACCGGATTATTGGCTTCCCGGTGGTTGCACCGCAGTCGTCATAGCAACCGGTGGTTGCACCGCAGTCGTCATAGCAACCGCATCCAAAAATACACGGGGCTGCCGTCGGTGACGAGGCGACGCGACGTGATGAAAGGGTCGCGTCGTCAGGGTCACGTCGTGAGGGTCACGTCGTCAGGGTCACGTCGTCAGGGTCGCGTCGTGAGGGTCGCGTCGTCAGGGTCACGTCGTCAGGATGGGGTCGTGAGGGGTCGCGGATTCAACGACGCCCATACGGTGGCACCGCAATGAAACAAATAATCTTCAGCGATGACACATGTTGGGCGTGAAGCTCGGAACACGGGCATCCCGAGCTGCCAATCAACACCACCGCCGCTCCAACCACCGCCACAGCAACCACCACCGCCACGTCTCTGGCGCCGGGGCCTGCCTGCTTTGAATTCAGGACGCGTGTCCCACTGTATGCGTGCTGTACGCGCCGTGGTGCGGCGGTGAACGCGTCGCGACAAGGGACCCGGCTGTGACCCGAGTTCGGTCGCCGCTCACGGCCTCCGACACCAGCGATGATTTTCTGAACCGGTCCTGGACCTCCCCCCCCTAGGTCGACTCAGCCTCAAACGAGGACCGCGGTGCGTAAACCATCGCCACTCGGGAGACAAAGGCGGCCGTGCGCGGTGCTGGCCACCCGCTCGCGCAATTCTGGCCTTTGTAGGTGCTAATCGCTAACGGCGCTTGACCCTAGTCTGCGAAGGCTACACGGGGAGGCTTTGTCTTTGTAGAGTACGCACGCCAACCCGTGTGCGCAGCGCAAAGGTAATTTGACACGGGGCTTCATGAGCTGGATCGATGCTTCCGCCCAGCAGACACACGGCACGGCGGCATCAGGCATTGACAGATTTGTTGCGAGCGTGTTTGTGATTTTAGATATTTTATTTTATATATGTTACCTTTCTGTGTGGCGTTTGGATGTTCTCCCCGTGTCCGCGTGGGTTGTCGCCGGGCACTCCGGTTTCCTCCCACAGCCCAGAAAAATGCGGCTGCATAGGTTAATTAGCCTGTGGACTAAATTGCCCCCGGTGCCCTGTGATGGACGGGCGTCCCGTCCTGGGTGTAGCTCTGCCTTGCGCCTTGCGTCTGCCGGGATAGGCTCCGGATCACCGCGAGCCTATACAGGATGAAGCGGTTTCTGATAATGGATGGATGGATGTATTACCTTGAGATTTTGTATATTGTTTGCGTTGGTTAGAAAATACCCAGTGAGCTTGCAAGCTCTGGATGCGGGATTCCTGCGTTACAAACACACGTTCGAACTAACCGACGCAATCATAAGGTAATCCAACACATTTGCAGCAATAAATTGTTCAAAGTTGAGACCATAACCGAAATCAGAAAGTAAACAGTGGCAAAGTATCGCACAGGACGAAAACGACCAATAATTCCAATACATCACGACGAGACAAAGAAGTGCAACGGCGTAACCGTGCGATGGGAATACACTGAAGAAGCTTCGTGCAGCGTAAACGTAAGAGAGCATACGCAGCCCTTCAAACCTCGTATCAACGTTTGCAATCGCAGTCGGGTAGGGCCCAATGCGGCGTCTCCGACCCTTTGATGTGAGAGAGTCGGGTCTCCTACCCAGATCGCGACAAGAACCCCCGACCGCGCGCCTCCCTCGCCTTTTATCTCCCCGTTCCTCGTTCCTCTTCTCCGCGGTTTCCGTCTCCTCTGCGTTTGAATCGTCCCGCGTTTTCATCTTTGAAGCTGGGCCAATCCCCTTGTAACGCTGGCCGGTGCCCAGGTCCCAACACTGGGGTCGGGGTTTGAGGTGGCCGCTCAGGGCTCCCTCTTCCGTTGCCAATAAACTGACATCCCGCGTCCACGTTTAAGACAAACATCCCCCGTATAGTCTTAACGGACTGTAGGGTCAAGTGTCGTTAGCGGGTAGCATCTATGAAGGTTGACACGGCACACGAAGAGGTGGGTGATCGGCACCACGCCCGGCCGCCTTTGTCTCCCTAGTGGCAATGTTTACGTACCGCTTGTTGGAGGCAGTTCAGCGATTAGGTTCGTGAACTACAATACCTGCATTGAGCTTGAGGGTTACCTCCTCACGTGAATAGATTTCCTCTGCGAATTCTGCATTTTTTTCCACCACTCAAAACACAGCACTGTCCACATTTTTCAAAGTAGGGGCTTCCTGTGTAATGACTCTGGATAAATCTATAGACTCGGGTTAGATCAGCATCATCATAAAAACAACAACCTCAACGCCATTAACCATAGGCAGCCTCCAGCATTCAAAACACCGTAGCATGGCATTGTCATTTACCCGTCTGTAAATTGTGCTGTTCCTCTGCGAATCAGACTGCATCCAAATCAAAGCCACCGGACTTACCAAATCGCACGATGTTCACGACATGTTTATGTCCAGGTAAGCGTGGGTGACCAAAAGCCGCCTCCCTTGTTGAGAGAGCGAGAAAGAAAATTCATTGGAAGCAGTGGCTGAAGCTTTGATCAGATTTGCACTTGGAAATGAATATACGGTGCAAGCATCTGATTACATGCAGTTTCCCAATGCCTTGTAGATGCCTTTCTGATTTCAATTGCTTTCCCGTGTATGTCTTGTTAAACCTACCCTCTAAAGCAATCACCAGTTGATGTGCTGTGAAAAATGTGAACGTGTTGTGTTGGCTGAAACGCCATATAATAGGTTTTCCCAGCGTGGCTCTGCACATATATGGAATTTAGATGAGGGGAAATGGCTAAGCTCCTCATTATGTCATGTAGTTGGCTTTCTGGTTTTTTTCCTATCTCTTAATTAAATGTCATTCCATAGTAAATCCACATTTCCACATAGCAGTACCCAAGAGAGTTCATCTTCTTCTTTTACTGCTGTGGAGAAAATTGCAAGGTCCAATTACCAGCCTATTTACCTGCGCGAGACCCGGGCCGGCACCTCTGCGATGCCGGTTCACCTCTCACTGCTTTAAAAAGGGCTTCTCTTGCGCATAGAATTGCCTGCATCTCAAGGCAGGTCACCGCAGATTGTACTTTCTCTCGTTCTTTAACATGTATTTACACAGGAAAGGCTCCGCGAGTCTCTATAGACTATTGGTCAAGAGGGCGCTGATATGTGCCGCAGTTGGGGGCGACAATCGCTATGTGTCGAAACATTTGCGGGTCATTTATAAACAAAATTGGACCAAGGCAGCAAGGTATACTTGCCTGTGATGTGAATAGCATCCAGCCATCCATCCATTTTCAGAAACCGCTTAATCCTGTACAGCGTCGCGGTGAGCCGGAGGCCATCCCGGCATACACAGAGCGCAAGGCAGGGGAACACCGAGGATGGGACGCCGGTCCATCGCAGGGCGCCTGGGGGGATATTTAGTCAGTACGCCAATTAACCTGGCAGCATGTCTTTGGACGGTGGGAGGAAACCGGAGTGCCCGGCAAAAAACCCACGCGGACACGGGGAGAACACGCAGACTCCTCACAAAAAGGCCCCCGAGCCGGGACCTTCTTGCTGTGAGGCGGCAGCGCTACCCACTACGCCAGCGTGCCGCCCCTGATGTGAATAGCATCACACCCATCATCTGTCTTCGTCTTACGGCGGGCCCAAGACAGGCTTTGATCTCGCACGCCACTGACGTTTCCCAACGTTGGGAATATGAGCCCCGGATGTTAGTGCACTGTGGGAACACACAGTGGCACCGAACACAACCACTGTCTTGGTATACACCGGGCGCTCTTACAAGCCACCACAATTCCGTGCACATGATTTGTGGTTATGCACTCGCCGGTTCGCTACAGCCACTGTCTCATTGTATTGATGTAGGTTTTCACGGCTCGATTCATGATGGTTGCTCTTCAGAGCTGTTCTTTCGGGATAGCCGTGTCACTGAGCGATCTCCAGCTCTCCCTCGCGACGTTTCTCTCCCCACGACATGGCCATCCCGAAAGAACAGCTTTGCAAAGCAATCCTCGTCCAACATGTGCTCTGAGAACGATTCAATACGACCAAACTATGTCTCAAAGGAAAGTGGGCTTGGGCAAGATACATCGCTAGCATCGATGGAGACTGATGGATGGGATTGGGGAGGAAATGGCGGCCAGCGGAGAGAATCCAACCGAGAGGACAACCCCTGTGGAGATGGAGCGATGCGATTAGTTATCGTGCGAGAGTAAGGTTGCCACCTGTCCTGGGTTTTTTTTTTCTTCCAGGATCGTCCTTCATATTTTGAGGCAACTGTCCTGAAATAATGTGTACATTTTGCTGGAACCAGTCTTTCAAAGTGCTGATTTTTTCCAGAAATAGTACGCGAAAAATCCTCTCGCTCATCCTGTTTACTCCCACACTATGTCCTGTTTTTTTTTGTGCCTCACAGCCTGTCAACCCTACCCAAGAGTGCGGTGGGATCACGATTATGATTGGGCCATTAGGGAAACCAATGGCGTAGGGAGGGAGGCCTTCATTCAGCAGTGGCTGCACAATGGCTGATGATGATCACGGTGGTGGTAATGGCTGTGCTAACGATAATGACGATGATTTCCATAACTACGTCTCTTTACGCGGAGCAGCGCCGCGTCGTGGGATGGCGGTGAGTGATCTGCTCGATGCAGATCACCCACCGCCATGGGACAGTCGAACATCAGTCTTTAAGCCTGAACGAACCGTTGAGCTATGAACTCAAAATCAGTGGGTCGTGAGTTGACATCTTGCTCGGAGGTTAATTCAGCTGTCGGGACCTTGTCTGGATGTGAGTCAGGTTTAACTTACGCTGGAAGGAACCGTTGAGCTTTGTAGATTAACAGTTGACAGGCACTAATGATCACGTGCTATTACTTAATCATTAGTGTACAATCAAATTACTGTTACCCCCGGCATCAGTTGATTGCCTTTTTTTTCACGTTTGTACGTTTTAAACATTACTCCTAATATAAAAGTGAGAATCAAGTGCGTTGGCGGTTTGAGGAAACGCGAGCACGCAGCGACAGATGCACGCTAACGACCTCTAACAGGCCCGCGGTCGCTCGTAACGTTACTTCTGAGCCTAACTCACAATGATGCATTCTAATTTAAAGAAATCAATCAGATCACATTGCCCTTAGTATCAAATACAAGTTCCGTCGTGTTACCAATGCAACCTCGAGTCATCCATGCAATCAGTGATCAAAGAATGGCTCCTGTTCACAACATTGCCGAATCATCATCATCATCAGCCGTGATCATTCCATCGCTGGTTAAATAAATTGTACTCTATCTGATTGCATTACCGCTAGTGAATTTGGAATGTGATAACATATACATTGCATGTATCTCTAATGTATATGTTATCATAGACAAAGTCTGCGTCACCATCATCAGCCATAGTCGATCCACTCCTAGATGAGGAATAAATTGTACTGATCGCATTCGTCAGTAATAATAAAAGCATTTTATACAGCGCCTTTCACCCGAGGGTCACAAAGCGCTGCACAAGGGCCGTGAAGAGAACGGCATGTCACCAACGAAAGAAACAAACAACCACTAAAAACCAAAGCAACAAAAATTAAATGATTAAGGCTGCTTCGAACACAATGAAAGGTCGTGAAACTGGCAATCGGATGTGCCACATTTATTTTAAACTCGCTTCATCTAATGGACACAGTCCTCATGATCATCGTCATCCACGACCGATCCACTGCTGGATGCAAGCCTCCGCAGGCCACCGCCGCCAACCATCTGTCGCCATCCTGCGATGTAATAACAACCTCCTGCGACTCCATTCTCCCAATCACCTGATGACCTCTCAGTCAGCGCACTCAGAGGGGAATGTCCACCCAGCCCTGTGCCCTGATTGCCCCCCATCCCCCTAGCCCCACAGCCCCCCACACCACTGCACTCGCTAAATTGGTCACACGGCTGAGACTGCTCCCAAGACGAGACAGAATTGCATGTCTCCCCAAATGGAAGTGTAAGTGCGCCTTTGCGTGGCCCCCTTTTAATAACCATGACCCCTTTGCCTGTCCCCCCGGAGCAATGAGCTGGCATTTTCAGTTTAGACATTTGCTGGGGCGAGCGGGGGGCGGTTGATGGAAATGTGCGCACGTATTCACAGCGTTGTCATCGGTTCGGTAGAGTCGCTGTTGGGGCACGGTGAGAAAACGCTTCCGCCTCTCAGCAAGAAGCTGCCGAGTTCGATTCCCGGCTCGGGTGCCTTTCTGTGTGGAGTTTGCACGTTCTCCACGTGTGTCCACGTGGGTTTTTCCCGGGCACTCCGGTCTCTTCCCACAGTCCACATGAATGCTGCTGCATAAGTTAAATTGGCCTCCCGACTAAATTGCCCCCGGTGCCCTGTGATAGACTGGCGTCCTATCCTGGGTATACCCGTGCCTTGCGCCCTGGTGTCTGCCGGGATAGGCTCCGGCTCACCGCAACCCTGTACAGGCTTAAGCGGTTTCAGGATAGCCGTGTCGAGCATTCCTTTTGCGTAACGATGGCGGTTTTCACGGCTCGATGCATGAGAATTGTTTTCCAGAGCTGTTCTTTCAGGATAGCCGCATCGAGCGCTGTCCGTCACTCCTTCGCGACGTTTACGTCTCCCACGTTGGGAGGCATCGTCAGGTGTCTGAATCGCTTGATCATGGAGACATCGGGGTGTTAAAACCTGCATCAGTACAGATCAGTGCGGCACTGCCGAGCCATGCAATTTCCTGCCACCTAGCTGCCACGCGCACCGCCGTTCTCTCCACAGCCTTGTGCAGCGCTTTGTGACCCTGGGGTGAAAGGCGCTCTATAAATGCTATTGTTATTATCATTATCATCTCGGTGCGATCCACTAACCCCGCTCGCAGCCCGTCGGGATGCCGGCGTGCGGCGTGGACACGACGCCTGGCCGTAACGCGTATTATTACGCACTCTGCGTTGGCCACTGTCACGCCGTCAGACCGGGGTCACAATCAATCTCGGTCTTTTAGATCGAGGTCAGGGAATACGTTCGGCGGTTATGGGTAATACAGACGTGGCGCGCGTAGCAATGCGATCGCCGCAAAATGCCTCCTTTACGCTCCGCGGCACGCAAGTAAACAAGATGTGGTTTGATCAAGTTATTCCTCTGCTTGGCTTTATTATTCCGTATTCTCTCTCTGGCTCTCTCTCTGTGCGTCTCTGTTGAGCTTCGTATGTTTCCCACGGGTGCCACAGTGTTAGGAAACCGTGCTGACCAGCAAAGCCGAGTCCAGCTCATCAGCAACCCTTTCCACGTTACGAGCGAGTCGAGGCAGCCGAGTGCGGGAGGAAGCGTGTCTCCCACGCCCCGTTCACGCGTGGCGCCGGGCAAGCGAAGTCACAGTGATCATCACTATCGGTACCCGCTGCTTAATCGCGTGCAGGGTCGCGGGGGGCCCGGAGTCTATCCCGGCAAACACAGGGTGCAAGGCAGGGCTTTATGCCCAGAATGGGACGCCAGTCAATCGGGGGGGGGGTACTGTGGACGATTTAGTCTGGTAAATTAACCGAGGCAGCGGCATGTGTTTGGACTGTGGGAGTAAGCCAGAGTACCTGGAGAAAACCCACGCAGACGCAGGGAGGGCATGCAAACTCCGCACAGAAAGGCGCCCGAGCCGAGAATCAAAGCTGGAGCCCTTCTTGCTGTGAGCATCGAGGTGGTGGTGCACGTCTCCTGGTGGAAATTCCACGTTCACATGGAGAGGGCGAGTCTCGCCGTCAGACAACCACAGTTGACCTCCCAACAAAGCGGTGCTTATTTTAGTGACGCAGTAAGGCTGATGGGCTGAGTCGACCCTCTAACCAGGATTGGAACTCGCAACCTTTAGATGGTGAGCTGCTCGCTCTATAGCTTTCCCCCAGGTTGCTTGTGTCTATTGGCACCCCTAAGCCGGTGCTGGAAATTCCACATTACTTCTTTGTGATGAGTGTGAAATAAGAAGGATGTGCTATGTAGGGTGCGATGTCGAAGATGCTTGGCTTGAAGGACACAACAATAATAATAATATCATTGTATATAGCGCCTTTCACCAGAGGGTCTCAAAGCGCTGGGATTTTCTTCTTATCCCACCTACTTTACGCTGTATTATGGATATCAGCCTTTATGGCAGCCTGTGGCCGCCTAGGCCAGATCTGTGCTCACCGCTGGATAGCGACGATGATGCAATTAGCTCCGAGCCGAGAGAACAGCCGACACATGATTGGCCGAGATCCCCTGCAGAGTTGCCACGTGATACGACCAGGGTAATAATTTGTAAAAATAAAATAAATGCAATCATTAGATTATATAAAACAAAACAAAAAACAAATTAAATAAATAACATACATGAAATAACTACAATAAATGAAAAAAATACAAGATACTATGTACGCCATCTAGTGGGCTGGTTGTGATCCCACAAAGGCGGTCAATCAATGAGAGGCCAGAAAAATATCGGTGACCTGAAACATGCCGAGCCCTATTATAAAGCGATGTATAGATGAGTGACAGTTTATCTCCTTGAAGGAGAGCATTAAACGTGACAAGTATCTCCATTGGCGGTACTGACCATGTCCTGGAAGTCTAAGTTCCTGTGGCAAGGACCGGATCCCATAGGATGACCACTCATACCTATCGCATACGAAACTATTAATAATAATAATTTTACATTTATAACGCGCACATATTCATTCACTGTCGAAGGTACTCATTCGACGAGAGAACGACTCGGAGGCGCGAGGAAAGCACAGAGAGGCGGAGGAGGCAGCCAGGCGGTTTGCCAGCGCCATATTGCCACACACTGCTTCCTATATATTAGGATGTTATCGGTCAATGAATGAATGAGTATTTTTTTAAGTTGTGGGAGGAAACCGTGGAGCCTGGAGGAAACCCACGCAGAACAGGGGGAGAACGCACAAACTCCACACAGAAAGGCGCCCAGGGTGGGGATCGAACCTGCTCGGGCAAGACCATTCTTTCTGTGAGGCGCAGATGTTACTACTGCGATGCATTGGTTACATTTCAGAGGTTCTTTTGCTAAAGTTTTCACTTGTTTGGGTGTGAAACCGAATTTCTGATCCAAATGTAGTAAGGTAATCTGTTATAATTTAGTTTGCAAATTAATGCTCGCCTAAGAACACTGCATTGCTTTGCTTTCAATATTTCGTATGATGGTCATTGCCTCGAATATATAAATCGCTTACAAAATGCCATTAGTAGAAAACACTGGTTTCAGGTTACATTATTGGCAGCTAATGGAACTAATGAGTATAAAATTACAATCGTATGTTCCCATACCAGTGTCCTGATGTTGGGCGTGTGCGCACGCGTACGTTCATTAATTTCCCGTTGAGTATTTATGTATATATATTTAAAAAGTGGAACAGTTTGCGTTACTTGGCCCGGACACGCAGAGTAGATTTGCAATAGTTGGTCCTAAAAGAGTTAACAACATAAATGAAATGGTTTTTGCGCAAATGCCTGGAGGTGAAATGATCTAATTTCACGGTCTGCCAAGATAGGAAATGTCCGGTGTAAGGCACCCTTCCATTGCAAGGTCACATGCACACACACACACGCAGCCATACACGGACACACGCGGACGCCTCACTCAAGCACACTGGGGGGAGGGCAGTGGCGCAATGATTAGCACACTGCGCTGTGAACCCCGTGACCCAGCTTCGATTTCTGATCATGGCTGGAGTCGCCGGTGAGTGATATCTGAACCAGTTCTGTCCTCCCTCAAATTTTAACCGATGTGCACGTTGCCCTGCACGGTGCAGGATGGTCGGAGAATGTTGATTGACATTTTGTGGAAAGGACTTAATTTAGCGGTGGATTCACAAAGGGCTTTACAGACACCTATGCCAATGTATGCACGCACAATGACACCCAAACGCACAGCAAGACACATACTTGCATATGTGCCCGTGCATGGATGCTGACCCGTACATGCTTAGAGATGCACACACAAAGACCCTGCAGACTGTAGGGTCAAGTCCTGTTAGCAAGGAGCTTATTAAGGCCATCACGGCACAAGAAGGGGTGGGTGGACAGCATCACACCCGGATGCCTTTGTCTCCATAGTGACGATGTTTACACACCGTACCAGGTACTCATTTGAGGATGAGTCGACTTAGGAGAGACCCAAAACCGGCTTAGAAAATCGCCACTGGGAATCGAACTCGGGTTCACTGTGTCCGTAGCGCAGTAAGCAAACTGCTACGCTTTGTGTGTTTATATATGCACACACACGGCCAATCACATGGATGCACACACATTGTATAACATAACAACAACAACCGCCATTCGCCACGAAGTGGCGGTGAGGTCACCACAGCGCTTGTGCCAGGCCATATGCACCTTAAATAACATGCACACACAGTCATATACACCAGTGAAATGATGAAGCCGTATCGAGACGAGAGACCGCGCGTACACATGCAAACACGCACAGTGATGATGGGAGGCGCGCGGCTAGACACGCTGTGCCGCACACTCGAATCCCACGCCGCGTCTGTGGAGGCAACATGAAGCAGTGAAATAATTTTTATTCATGAGTAAACGCTTCATTTGAAGGTGGACAATATATCTTTCCTGAGCGAGCGCAGTGTGGCAGTGGGAGGGTGAGGCAGCAGTAATAAACTAGTTATTGGCACCTGGCAATGTGCCAGTCATTTACAAATAGCTCTAGGTCAGTCGTAGCTCATAATTTATAGGCGCGATGCAGTTCCATGAATTAATAAATATTGCGCTGACGGTTTCCTGCAAATGCTTTAAAATGTGGAATTTGTGGCTGCTTACAATAAATATTATCTGGCCGGGGACCGTGTGGAGAAAGCTCTCAGTTGCAAGGTCACAAGTTCAAATCCTGGTCGGGGAGTGAGTAAATCCCATCATCGTCATCAACATCATCGCCCTGGGATTTATAAGTTAAGTACCAATTTGTGATCACCGTGGTTATCGTTTGGACAAACTGAGTGGAAGGTTTTTACCACTCGCTCTGGGCAGACATTTAAGATGAGCACTACCCTTAATGCTCATTTTTGTATTGCAGTGGTTTATTTTTAACCGGCCGTGTTGAAAGCATGGTAAAACACAATAATAGTTGCTCTTCAGAGCTGTTCTTTCGGGATAGCCGTGTCGAGCGATCTCCATCTCTCCCCTCCCTCGCGATATTTAGCCTCCAACGTGGGAGGCGGATCGTCGCGAGGGAGATCACTCGACACGGCGATCCCGAAGGAGCAGCTTTGAAGAGCAGCCATCATGAATCGAGCCGTGAAAACCTACATCGATACATAATAATAATCACTCACACAGCAGTGGCATGGAAACGCGGGGTGAAATATAATAAGCGTCAACGTGTAATAATCCACGGAATTACACTATTCGCTAAATACATAAAATGCTGATTTATGATTCCCCTTCACCTTGATATTCCGTGAATCGCTTGTAAAGGGAACGCTGTAAAGTTGATACCTTGTAATAAGAATAATTAACCGGAATGATGGTAATATAGAATACCTATTTTATAGTTTCCATAAATCTGTTAAATGCAACAGAATTAACACAACATGTTGGGAAGAGTCGATAGCTAACTGTTTCCTCGTACCGTAAATGCCTTACTTTTTTTGATTACACAGTTTCCTGATGACTCTGTTTTAAAAAAAAGGCGCTTAATAGTGCTGCATTGATTGCTTAACTCAAATGCCAATTCGAGAAACGCTCTTTCATGAAAATCATAATGGCTTTATTTCCAAAATGTAATTAAGACCGCATTAATTAACTCTAAATTAAAATGCTCAGGCAATGGCTGATCATTAAATGGTGCCCAATCTCCAAGAGCATATGTTTGTCCTCTGTCCGGTTCAATGTGCTCTTTACAAACCTTTGTATTTTACGTATAGCAAATACTATGCGTCAATATTTATATCCGAATGTCCATTTGCAAGAAGGTCCCGGTTCTGAATCCCGGCTCGGGTGCCTTTCTGTGTGGAGTTTGCATGTTCTCCCCGTGTCCGCGTGGGTTTTCACCTGGCACTCCGGTTTCCTCCCACAGTCCACAGACATGCTGCTGTATAGGTGAATTGGCCTGCGGACTAAATCGCCTGCGTTGCCCTGTGATGGACCGACGTCCCATACTAGGTAAATCCCTGCCTTGCGCCCTGTGTCTGCCGGGATAAGCTCAGGCTCACCGCGACCCTGTATCGGATGAAGCAGTTTTTGACATTGAATGAATGTCCGTTTGCCACAGTGGTGTTAATGCACAGACAGTCGCCTCACTCATTTCACACTCTCGGTAAAACAGATTTGTCACGTCGCACCGCTGCCACGAATGTCCTACGCATCCATCGGAATCATTCATATATAAACACGGCTCTAAGCGCGCAGGAATTTACAACGTAGTGACAGCGATGCATTATACATGAACTCATCAGGTGATAAACCTACAGCACATTAAACAAAATTGATGTTAAATTATATATGTGTGTTTACATGCGATGTGTTGCGCTGGTTATAGTGGTCCGCGCATTTGAGTACGATCCCAGTGACCCACGTTCAATCCCTGGCTAGGGCCTCGTAATCGGTATCTAGATCTGATGGTCCGAGCCACCCTTTAGGTTGGGTCGGCCTAAAACGAATGCCTTGCGCAGCGTGTGAATATCAGCGTGAAGACGACCGACCGTGCCGGCCTTCATAGGTGCTCGCTAGTCTGTAAAGGATATACTGGGGGGGGGGGGTCTTTAGAGAATACGGAGGCAACCTTGGCATGGTACAGGGCACACCACCCACTGGCGTGACGCGCTGGCCCCAATGCGCGCTCACTAATAACTAATAGCACTCGTCCCTGCAGTTAATACAGATCAGTGGGGAGGTTTTTATTCGCGGTTATATGTGCTGTTGTGGTGCTGGGGTGCGCATATGTGTGAGTGTTTGTGCCGTGCTGGCCACGTGCCGTGCCGGCATGTACAGGTGCTGCTCGCTGACAGCGCTTGACCCGACAGACTGTTCAGGTTGTATGGGGAACCTTCGTCTTTGTGTCGGTTTATGCAAATCGACTGGGTTGTGTGAATTTGGTGACGTGTGTGAGTGTCGCGACTGGTGTGTGTGCGCACTGGCCTACAAACCTGGCCACCCGAGTTCGAATCCGGCTCACGGCCAACAGCGGTGACGATTTTCTGAACCGGTCCTGGGCCTCCCCTAGGTCGACTCAGGCTAAAATGAGCACCTAGTGCGGTGTGTAAACATTGCCACTAGGGAGACAAAGGCGGCTGGGCGTGGTGCTGCTCACCCACCTCTTCATGTGGCGTGTTGACCTTCATAGGTGCTCGCTAACGGCACTTGACCCTACAGTCTGGTTAAGGCTACAGAGAAATGGGCGCCGACCAACTGGGATCTACCGACGTGTGTTCGTGTCGGTGAGGGCGTGCGGTGTGTTGGCGGGAATCTCCCCGGTGCCCAGGTTTAAGGTTTGAGTGGACGGTGCCGCCATGCTGAGCCCATGTCATGCCACTTCAAATGGCAACGAAGGCTCGTGAAATATGGCAAAAATGCCAGAAAGTTTTGAAAGACCAAGATCATACATTTGAACAATATGCCTCCCCGGGGCCCTATTTGGTATATTTTTTGTGTCTCGATGCTCTCGTCTCCGAAACTTTTATTTTGTTTATCCATCAGTTTCCAGCGGAAAAACCACACCGCTCACCGTACGAGTATGCGTACACACTGCAGAGGGTGCCATTTGTCGCGCAGGAGGAAACACTGGCACTTACCGGCACGGTTTCATAAACACGGCTGAAAGAAAGTCGATAATTATAGTTGATGACCGGACAAATTGTGCAAAGTTCAATCTGTCAAGCGTGGATATTGACAAATTCTACATGTAACACCTATTTCCGAAGCATTTTGCAAAATTGAGATTCTTATTAAACGTACAATAACTATGGGTACCTTTTTGCCAGTGTCCAGATGATGATAATAATAATAATAGCATTTATATAGCGCCTTTCACCCGAGGGTCACAAAGCGCTGCACAAAGCTGCAGAGAGAACGACATGTCAACAACGACAGAGCACGGAAAATCAGAAATATTTTTTTTGGGGGGTTTTTTTTGGAAAGAGAAACAGTGTTGCACTCTCTGGAAAAAATACAAGTGTTAAGATGTTAAAACACCAAATAGACACCTTTCACAAGAACATTCTCTGGTCTGGGCCAATCACTTTAAAGAACAATGCATATATTATCGAAGCATATTATTTGCATTTTTGCAACAAGCATGTGTGTGTTTTTTGTCGTTGTTGCAAATTTGACGCCTTGTGAAAAATGTCTATTTAGTTTTTTTAAGCTCTTGACATTTGTATTATTTCCACAAAGGTTAAAACGGAAGCTTACTTTGTTCTGGCCATGCGTGAGTCATATATTAGAATTTTTCCTGACGAGCATGTTAATATTAACGGTGTTGCTGATGTAGGTTTTCACAGCTCCATGCTTTTCAAAGCTGTTCTATCGGGATAGCCGTGTCGAGCGCTCCCTCTCGCTCCGTCGTGACGTTTCACCTTCCACTTTGGAGGCATGCCCAGGCGTCCTGAGTTCCGAGTGTCTGGGTGAAGCCGAATATATTGTGCCATATATATATATAGCCCTCTGTGTGATGTTCTGATGTCAACAAATCAGTCCACCTCTCCACTCGCCATGATACCCTATACCCCGTGCTTTGACAAGCAACTATCATTGATGGTGGTTAGATAGGGATAGATGCTAATGACGATGATAATGTGACAGGTGTCAACTCCGTCACCCGGCTCTCTCTGATATAAACAACGATGTTTCACGGAACCGAACATGTTCGAGAGGATGTGGTGGCAGCACTGAACCGTGAGGGACCGCTTTGGCGTGCGGAGGCTTTCATCAAGCAGTGGATAGAGTTCATATCTGGACCAGGTCACTTCAGCCCACCACCATCACCGGCACGGTCATCCTTACTGCTACCATCATCATCTTCATCATTGCTCAGGGTCACTAAAATGAGCACCGTGTGGTGAGGCTGCACCACTTTGGGGAAACCCCACAGTGGTGGTAGATATTTTGTCATGTTACCAATGACCTTATAAGGGTTGATGGGCGATAGCCCGGAATAATAATGGAAGCGGCAGCTAAGGAGTGGAACGTGCCTGAGAGGACATCCACCAAGGAAATGCATCCATTCACTGTCAGAAACCGCTTCATCCTATACAGGGGTTGCGGTGAGCCGGAGCCAATCCCAGCAGAAATAGGGCGCAAGGCAGGACTATATCTAGGTTGGGGCGCCAGTCCATCTCAGGGCACCAGGGCAATCTAGGCCCCAGGCCAATTCACCTATGCAGCAGCATGTCTTTGGACTGTGGGAGGAAACCGCAGTACCCGGCGAAACCCCACGTAGACATTGTGAGAACATGTAAACTCCAGGCAGAAAGACACCCCAGGCAGGAATTGAACCCGTTGGTACTTGCTGTAAGTCATCAGCGCTACTCACTGCCCCATCCACCGAGTCATTCAGCTGAGTCAACCCCCAGCATTTTCGGAGGTCTCGCATCGAGGCTGTATTTATTTGGAATAACGTCAAGATGTAATGCCCTACTTTTACTTTGTGGCACGTTTCATTACATTTATTCCGCTCGCCCAGAGCCTCACAAACACAGAAAAAGACAAACAATTGCAGCCTGGGCTTTAAAGTAACACTGAATCACTGCACATCCAAATTACCATACTGGCACGAAATTACATGTTAGTACGTAGTTTTAGAAACTTTTAAAATGTGTATTCCTTGACTCTCGCCTGCATACAGTTGCTTGCCAGAGCCGTAAATTCTCAAACCGTCACTTTTAAAGCATTTGTCATCCTCCTTAACACCTATTTCCCTCCTCAGCTGCAGCCTTTATTCACGCTTTCATTGCTTCTCGCCTTGAATAATGCAACTCTCTTCGCTGTGAGCTCCATAAATTTCCCAACAGCGATGTATCGGTTTGTAGAGACTGCTGACAAGGGGATAATCACGGCGCGCAAATGAGCGAATGATGCTTCTAAAGTTTCTCCACCATCTCATTCATCATTATCAGTGCACCCTTAATCCTGTAGAGGGTGGCAGTTAGCCGGAGCCTATCGCGGCAGACGCAGGGCGGCAGGGTGATGCAGTGGTAACATCTGAGCCTCACGGCAAAAAAAAATCCTGCCTGAAGCAGTTTGATTCCCACCTCGGGCGCCTTTCTGTGTAGAGTTTGTGTATTCGCCCTCTGCTGTGCGTGGGTTTCCACAAAAAAGTAGTCACTGCGCCACGGTGACACCCACCTACTCTGTAGTTTACTTGATGCAGATTTTCACAGTTCGATGTATGAGAATTGCTCTCACGAGCTGCTATTTCGGGATAGCCGCGTTCATCGTTCATCCTCTCTCCTACAAGACGTTACGTCTCTTACGTTGGAGGCACCATCGTTATTTATTTTAGCTCGTACCTCCAACGCGGGAGACAAAACACGGCAAAGGAGAGAGGGGGAGCACTCGAACCGGCTATCCCGAAAGAGCAGCCCTGTCTTATTTAGCTCAAACACTTCAAGGTCAAAAGTGAACAGATGGCTTAGGAGGCTCACCGTGGAAAATCTGAGTGACTTATGGAAGGGCCACATTCCCATATGACAAGGACAGATACCTATATCCGGGCAGCACCCGCCCAACATCTCAACACCTCACCTGCCACCGGCCCCCTCTTCGCTCCCCGTCTGCCTCTTCCTCCTCCACGTTAGTTCTCTTTCCCCCCTCTCCTACCTGCCCACCTGTCTTGCCTTCCCTCTCCTCATATGCTGTCAGAGTGAAGGCATCTGTCACATTCTGCCCTGTCTATTAAATAACAAGCAATGTTCAGGTGCCACGAAGCAGTACGCATTTTCCCAGCCCCAGAGCGATGATAGGCTGAGGCCACCTCTGGGATTTGAACTCACAAATCTTTAGCGCGTACGTTGTGTGCTCCATTCTGCACAGTTGTAAAAATCTAACTGGTTTAAGTGATGTGGCGTATTTCCTATTTAAAATAATTTAACGTGAATAGCATGCTGATGGCTTCTAGTCGAATTCAAATAAATAAAATCTGCTTAACATGTTATATACATGAAGCTATTTGTAAAAATACATCACTTTACATGCCACCAGCTTTGTGCAAGCTACGCTATCTTCTAAGAGAAAGATGTTTCATTGTTGGGCGAATTATCTGTTTAATGTGATCGCATGCAATGTATTATCCCTTGCTCAAAACATATCTCAGCTTTGTCTAGACATGTGTTAATCGGGAGCATTAACCCTCAAACTAGCTGCTTGAACAACTGAAATTAAATGACTCGACTGCAAATTCTTTGATATTCACATCAAAAAATAAATTAATAGCACACTCTGAAGCGTCTCCCTTTTATATTCTGAGCATAATTAATAGATGCTCGGTGGCCTTTAATCATGGATTATTAAACAATAAAAGAACCGCTGGCTGGCAAGTTGGAACTGCCTACATAATTCAAAGTAATTCCGCGTGCGAGGGGAATAACAAGCACCCTGTCGTGAGCGATGAAATTGTCCGAGTGTCGAGAGGAATAAGTGAATATCCACATCAATGAAAATTACACAAACATATGTACTCGTA
This sequence comes from Geotria australis, assembly GCA_036362915.1. Taxonomy (NCBI): domain Eukaryota; kingdom Metazoa; phylum Chordata; class Hyperoartia; order Petromyzontiformes; family Geotriidae; genus Geotria; species Geotria australis. The sequence goes on from JAZEWU010000013.1 coordinate 1,074,871, forward strand.
ATGACGACGATAAAATATTGATTTACAGTACATAGCCACGCAAAAATGTGTGTTGACATCAGTGAGTTGACTATACAGTATATGGGATTTACATATAGTTATAGGTGGACAGCTTTTGAAAGGTGTTTTTAAACTCTTAACGCTTGCATTAATTCCAGAAAGGGTTAAAACATGTTGTCTTTCCTCATCGTGTAGACATAAGTTTGAATCGCGTTGTTTACAGTATACGTGTTAGAAAAAACGTTTTGCTGGCTGGCTGGCTGCTCTGCTGGTTGGATTCCTGCCTGGCTGCCTGGAGCGCAAGCCCACGTGTGCGGGTGTAGAGCTCTCTTGCAGAGGCTATTCGCTTGTTTGTTGTGTCGCAGGAATACCGTTAAGAGCTTGCAAGCTCACTGGGTATTTTCCAGCCGTAATATTTAACATCTATCTATCTATCTTCCACTGGCAACTGAGTAAGCAGTCATTGCAGGGCTGTACCTTTAACCTTGACCGTTAATATTATTTTGTATTTGTTAATTCACCTCTCCGATGGACACCTAAATTGTATGCAAACTGCACTGTTTAACAAGGGCCTAATGCACAGCCACGCTTCGTAAACATAAGAGCGCGCTGACAGCACAGAGCGTGCGATTCACGGCCGGGCATGTGTTTTGCGAGACAGATGGATTATACGTGAATGGCAAATACCTTGACAGTTGTGAGCATCCATGAAAGGCATTAGTGGAGCTGCAAATGCATTTACGAGAGAGATGCATTTACCAGTAATGACTCGTGCACTCACCATCGCATTCTTAAAGTACTGCTGGGTAATTTGATGGCTTTCTGGAATACATTTTATTGCGTATTGACTGAAACATTTGAAATCCCCAACACTTAGGATAATGCATGGTTGTGAAATTAGAATAAAGTTCAGGAAATATGCGGAGGAATTATCACTTTATTATTTCCCGTTCCTAAAGTAGCGCTTTGTGACCCTCGGGTGAAAGGCGTTATATAAATTTAAATTATTATTAATTATTATAAAGTAAAGTGAAGTGTGCGCGTTTGTGTTTGGGACGTATGTATTATCTTTCGTCACCAATCATCATAAAATGCAGTTATTAATCCTGTTTTTATGTCCATGTCTTTTTATCTACCTCCATAACAAAAAAGTTTTGCATTTAAACAGGTTTTCCTTCCAAATATTTTTTTACGGCTGTCAGACAATACAAATACACTTTCTAAAGCTGCATTACATTCTGGAATTGCATGTCAGGGAATGAATTAGGGTGGAAGTTTACTTTTGCTAATTTGAAAATACAAAAATAAGTGTCTTCGATTTATAATATTTTTTTTGCCCATGACCAGTATAACGGCAAAAAACGATTTCGTTGCTTTTTCAGAGAAATTAATATTCTATAGTGTGACGTACACTTTGGCTGCTGTCATGGTTAAAACTACCCTCATTTTATATTGCAGGTGATCTACATTTTGCTGCCGCCTCACAGCAAGAAGGTCCCAGGTTCGAATCCCGGCTCGGGGGCCTTTCTGTGTAGAGTTTGCATGTTCTCCCCGTGTCCGCGTGGATTTTCGCCGGGCACTCCGGTTTCCTACCACTGTCCAAAGACATTCTGCCAGGTTAATTGACGTACTAACTAAATTTCCCCTGTCGCCCTGCGATGGACTGGCGTACCATCCTCGGTGTTCCCCTGCCTTGCGCCCTGTGTCTGCCGGGATAGGCTCCGGCTCACCACGACCCTGTACAGGATTAAGCGGTTTCTGAAAATGGATGGATGATCTGCATTTTACGATAACGGATAGCTCTCCAGCAAGGCCGTCGTGTTTGTGATGTGTCTGGGTGGCTCAGAGCGTCAGGGCTTCAGCTGGCACCAGCGAGAACCAGAGTTAGAATCAGGGTTACAAACACCAGTGATATAATTGGAATCTCACGTTTCGTGATGGTCCTCAGCCCAGTCTATTTTAACCGCACAGTCAAATAAAAAAACCCTATTAAATATGTTTTTGTACTTAACGTTCCAATATGTTACTTCTGAATTAAAACATGTGTAAGTTTAAATGTAATTTCAGTCAGTTTTTTCAATCTAAGCAGGAAGAACCCGTTGAGCTCCGTAGCTCTTTTTAACGGTTGTATTGCGGGGAGGGGGAAGCCAATCAATCACAGGGCACCGGGGGCGATTTAGTCAGGACAATTAACCGAGGCAGCATTTATTTTGGACTGTGGGAGAAAACCGGGGTATCCAGGGAAAACCCACGCGGACACAGGGAGAATATGCAAACGTCATATTGAAGTTTCGCATTTAATGCACGCGCAGTTCACTCTTAAAGAACTATTTTAGTGACAAATCTAGAAATGACCTTGCCGAGAATTCAACGGTCTGTTCATACTTAAAGCGATACGAAAATGTGAACGTTATATGCTAATATTTAGGCCTCCATTCCATTAAAATCTCGTGTGCTCATTTTCCAGACTCTTCATTTTCCACAGCAGGGGGAAAGATTTGCTTTTTTTTATTGATCGTCTCATTTCTGAAATGGTCCAGTAAATGCCCGCGCTTGTTAAAGTGTGTTTGTGCATCAAACATTAATTGGAGAAATAGAGAAAAAGCTTTGCATGGAATGGATTTGGAGTATGGTAGTCAGTAGGGTGAGAACTTATCCAGTTTACTGGTGTAGGTTATTACGGCTCGATTCAGGATGGTTGCTTTTCAGAGCTGTTCTTTCGTGATAGCCGTGTCGGGCGCTCTTCCTCTCTCCCTCGCGACGTTTAATTTAGAAAAAAAACCAAAATCCAGCCTGATGATGCCTACAACATGGGAGGCGAAACTTCGCGAGAGAGAGAGAGAGACGGAGAGCTCTCGACACGGCAATCCCGAAAGAACAGCTCTGAAGAGCAACCATCAAAACTAAGCCTTCTAAAATATAAACATCCTCGTGGCGTTTCTTATGGAAAGCACGCTTAAGTGTGGTCGATAATCTGTATTAATGGCCGGGCTGGCAAAAAGCACTCAGTCTCCCGGACACCCTGCCTCGGGAGCCTTGATTGCTGCAAAGTGACGTACGTCTAATATTTTCCCAATCGTTCCCTTGCTACTGCCAATGCGTCACTGGCAGCGGACGAGTGTCTGGTGGCTGTCTCGCCGTATTTCCTCCGCGTGACAAGGCGACACCTGCCAGACAGCGAACGCGTATTTTATAACATTATCCTTCGCTCTGAATTTTTGCCGATTAAGTAAAACTGACGTAATGTCTGACCGAGTGGCACGGCCACTTAAGTGTGAAACTCACAATGTGAAAGCTGTGAATTCAAATCATACTCGGGGGCTATCTCAATCTTCGATCCCTACAGGGTCGTTAAAATGAGGACTATTTTGCAGGACATTAAGTACCAACTTTGGTCGCCATGCACATTAACTCGCCCCTACCTGCTCGCTCAGGGCCGTCAATAGAGACGAGCCACCACCGCATTGTCCGTTTGATACTTGACTTTCATTTGATAAATGACTGACCGCCACTCTACTACAGTGATTAATTGAAGCCACTTTCAGCTGATTTGTACGAACAGGCACGGTGGCAATGCGGTGAGTAGCGCTGCCACCTCACATCAAAAAGCACCGGGGTTCGAATCCCGGCCCGGGTGCCGTTCTGTGTGGAGTTTGCATGTTCTCCCCGTGTCCGCGTGGGTTTTCGCCACCGGGCACTCCGGTTTCCACAGTCTAAAAAAAGACACGCTGCTGCATAGGTGGTTAAGTGGCCTGCGGACTAAATTCCCTTCGGTGCCCTGTGATGGACTGGCGTCCCATCCTTGATATAGCCCTGCCTTGCGCCCTGTGTGTCTGTCGGGATAGGCTCCGGCTCACCGTAACCCTGTATAGGATTACGCGGTTTCTGATAACGGATGGACGGATGGACAGGGGTGTCAGGGTTATAATTTCCGTTCCTGATTCACAAGGAAATGCAGCCACAAAAAACATGCACGCGTCTCCCCGTGCGTAGATGTGTGCGTAAGCCGCGTGCCGCTGGAGGTTTGCGTAAAGGGGGCAACGCTAAAGCGTTCACTCTTATTCTCCAACCCAAAACTCACACCGCGGAGAGAATACACAAACTCCAAGCAGAACGGCGCCTGAGGAGGGAGTCGAACCGCCTCAGCCAGGACTTTCTTTCTGTGAGGCGCAGATATTACCACTGCAACACCCTGCTGCCATAGCGTAGATGATAGTGCGCTATGGCATGAAATATGTTGCGACTGCTGATTCTTTACGTATATTTGATTTTCAACGGCGTATTAAATAACTTATTCATGATATAACTTATTTAATATGGGGAGACGGGGATGTTTGGAGTCGGGGGGGGGGGGGGTATCGATCCGCGACACGTATATCCTCGAGTACTCATTTAAATTACAAGCTGAACGTAATAGACATGCCGCTGCCCACGGCTCTGATGCTTCACTATCAATCACCGCCGACTTGAAACTATTTTTCATTCGGGTGACAAAAATCTGGTCAAGTAAAAAAAAAATGCGAATGCCAGAATTCCACAAAAACCGTTACAAGAAGAAGCTCGACTTCAATCCGGTCTACTAACGAGAACTTTTAAATCATTTCACTATTTACAACGCGCATAGCGTTCGTTCAGTGGCGAAGGAATTCGAACAGAGAACGTCTCAGAGGCGCGAGGAAACTGCAGAGGCGGGTAGGAGGAAGGCAGCCACGTCATTGGCCGGTGCCAATCCGCCAGACAGTGCATCCTATTATATTTTGATGCTATTGGACAATTAATGAGTGTATTTTTTTTATTATGGGGGAAAACCGGAGAACCCAGTGCAACACCCTGCCGCCCAAAAACTACCTAAAACATATTTAAACATGCACTATGTCATATTGTTCACATAGGTTTGCAAATAATAACTAATACATACAATTGTAGCATTTTAATTCATGTTTCCAAATCTACTCCCGATGTTCTACGATGGCCTTAATAGGTGTTCACTAACAACACTTACTCAATCTGTAAGGCGAAATCGGTAATCTTAATCTTTTGCAGATCCCATTTTTTTCAAAAAATTGCTCAATTACGTATTTTAAATTAGCTCCCCCAATTCACTTACAAAAAAAAATATTGTGAACAGAAACATTAATTTGTTATAAAGGGTGGCTGCTGTATTTTTAAGAGGTTGGCAAAATACGCACGACGATGGCTGTTGGTGACATTTCATTCGGGGCTTCACTGCCGCTGGCAATTCTCGAGAAAAGAACACGCTTAAAAGTCTGCGATGATTGGCTTCGTAGCCAATATGCAGCTCAATTTGTGAAAATGCCTGGTCGCACAATAACACTACATTACTTTTGTTGTTATGTTTACCATGAATACGTTGTTTTGCGATAATTAATTTTCTACAACAAAAAAAAGGTCAAAAATTTACCAAATCATTTCGGGTACGTTTTCATACATAATAAAGATAAAGTACTTTTGAATTAGGTCGCGTAAAATGGAGTGTCATGAACCCGGCTCCACCCGACACAGCCAATCAGCAAGGTTCCGTCCCGTGAACAGGTCGTGTCAATTCTTTACTACTTCAGCACACCGGTGTGTTAGAGAGCAAGCCCACAACATTTACAATAGAGTATGACGTTTTGCTAATTATTGCAATCAGCTTCATCAGGCTCCTTGAGAAAAGGTCTGGAGATGTCTGTCATTTACATGATTTTGCGGAATCCGCTCGTTACCCAGAAATTCCACAATAGCGATTCCACGTAAGTTGCGTAACCGCTAACAGCCCGTTTTGTCGTGCGGAAGTGCTGACGTTTATTTGGCAAAAGAAAATCCTGCAGTCAATTCGTTGCTGCAGTCAATTCGTTGACTGATGGGATCAGAGCCGTGCGTGCAGATGATAGATGTTTATTTCCCATCCATCCATTCGATTCGATTCTTCGAAGCGTCATGGCTACACGACAGCCTCCCATTGCAACAAGTTCTTCTTTAGTTGCAGACAGCCCTTCAACATTTAGAGATATAATAGTCAGTGCTGGCCTTAAAGGCGGGCATTGGCCTCTCTTCTTGCACCAGACTGAGGGGCTTCTGGCATCTGTTCAGCTTCTGGACATCGTTGTCTTCCATTGTCAGAATCGCTTAATCCTGTACAGGGTCGCGGTGAGCCAGAGCCTATCCCGGCAGACGCAGGGCTCAAGGCAGGCCTATAGCCAGGATGGGACGCCAGTCCATCACATGGCACCGGGGGGAAATTAGTCCGCAGGCCAATGAACCTCGGCGGCAGCATGTTTTTGGACTGTGGGAGGGAAGCTATTACAGCAGAAAAATACCAAGTGAGCTTGCGAGCTCTTTACAGGATTCCTGCGACACAACAAACATGCAGGGCAAGAAAGATGATGACTCGCTAGCCCCACTTCTTCTTGCGTATGACAGTATGTTCAGGAGATAAATGTCGAGGTCTGCTCGCGACAAGAGGGTTTCAGGAGAGCGCGCGTGCAGTCTCACTATTCCCTCCTCCATGTCTCGGTGTATCTCGTGTAGTCACACTACACTGCCTCCTCCGTGTCTGCGTGTCTCGAACGTGGGAGGCGGAACTTCGCGAGGGAGAGACGGAGATCGCTCAGTGACACGGCTATCCGGAAAGAACAGCTCTGAAGAGCAACCGTCACGAATCGAGCCGTGGAAACCCACATCAATACATCCATCCATCCATTTTCAGAAACCGCTTAATCCAATACAGGGTCGCGGTGAGCCGGAGCCTATCCCGGCAGACACAGGGCGCAAGGCAGGGAAACACCAAGGATGGGACGCCAGTCCATCGCAGGGCGCCTGGGGAAATGTAGTCAGTACGCCAATTAACCTGGCAGCATGTCTTTGGACGGTGGAAGGAAACTGGAGTGCCCGGCGAAAACCCATGCGGACACGGGGAGAGCATGCAAACTCCACACAGAAAGGCACCCCAAGCCGAGATTCGAACCCGGGACTTTCTTGCTGTGAGGCGGAAGCGCTAACATCAATACATGATGATGTTAATCAGCATTATCGTATTCATCTCTTTATTACTTTTAGTGCTCGGGCTAGGAATGTAATGATGGATGAACGAACATTTTTCATTGCACCAATAACAGTGTAAAGGTGATCGTGACGATCGTGACAAACATCCTGTGTTAAATCGTATTTTATTAAATGATAATGGAATATGTTTTAATTCAGCTATCCGTCACTCGGTGTCTCCAGCAAGTAACCGACGACAACAAATGACGCCATTAAATATGTTTGTCCGCTCTCCAGATCGGGAAATGTCCTTTGAAAAAAAAAAACTCGCATTTTAAAAGGGGATGTGTTTTACTAACATCTAGCTTGTTGACAATTCGTTTACGACTTTTTAAGCCGCTCAATAAGTTGTAAAAACACCTTTCAATAAATCAACTGAAACAGGAGGATTAAGCGGTTTCTGACAATGGATAGATGGATGGAATATACAACTCTGAGATGAAAAAGTGTCAACATATGCTATGTTTCCTTCTACTTCAAAAGATTCCCCCGTGATGTTCCCCCCCAAACAGTGAATCCTCCCGGTGGCTGAGCGATCGAGTGGGAGAGCGGAGAGAGACAGCTCGGCCACGATTGTTATGAACTGCGGCATAATGGGCATCGGCTAGTGGGCCAAAAGCACCACGCTCGCGGCTCGTGAAATCGAATAAGCATCAGAGCAGAATGACATCCAATTCATTCCTCTCTCCGTGGGTCGGATCTGAACTTAAACACCCCAGAGATGGCTTCAACAATGCGCAGATAAGAGTGGAAGGGGCGGTTTACAACCCTGAGCCACCCAGGCATGAAACTATCCTTTGTCATTTGTGAGGTCATCTCGGGGCATTGAAGGCATTTGGAAAGCACTAAGCCTTGGCATTAACACACCTAGGACGCATTGTAGCTGTGAACGGGAGGCAAATTTCTGATGAAGGTGAAATCCCTGTTTCGTCTTTCAATCAATTACTGTACTGTGTTGTCCTTCCTTTAATAACCTTGTGAGAGCCCACTGGGAATTATCTTTTTAATAAACGACACCAAATGGGTATTTCACGACCGGCTGGAAAATACATGAGCCTGCAGATAATGTACCCCTGTCATAATACGTATTGTATTCTGACTGAAAAACACCTTTCACGTTTCAGACAATGGCCCGTGTTCAGATACGGGGTAAGGAGCAAGACATTTTATCATGGCTGCATTTAAAATGCAACTGCATTAATATACACTGGCTTAATTTCGATACTATATTGAAAAAGTTATGGAAAATTAGTGTGGTGTGGGTTTGTGGCCCAGTGGGGTTGACAATTGGAATTCAATTCCTCTGGCTGCTTGCCAATTTTATACAGTTTCCAAAGCATGCCATCTGCTGTCATGAGATTTTTTTTTAAAGCTCCTGTGAAATAATTCGCAAATTTGAATCATTTTGTGTCTGTGACATAGCTCATGTTGTACTGTACGGTCGAAAATTGGTTGAAAATATATTGAAGCGTCATTGGTCTATGAGGAGTTAGCCCCCTCGGTCACGGCACTTATTTGAGCATGTTTTGTCCTACAGACACACGTAACAGATCATTATAGCTGCAAGGAACCGAGGACCGATGGTAATGATAATACGCTACACATAGGCTAGCCACCCTGCCTTGCGCCCTGTGTCTGCCGGGATAGGCTCCGGCTCACCGCAACCCTGTACAGGATTAAGCGGTTTCTGCCAATGAGATGAGACAAGGGATATACACGTCTTTGACTTGACAATTTCAAATGATTTTGTGATGTGAAAATATGTCTAAGTAACGAATAGGAGACACACGGCTTGTTTGAATTTGTGACGGGATATTATTTGTCCTCTCACGATATATGTTATGTCAATAGGGTTTCATCCGGTTATAAATGACTGAATTTGATCAAGTCTCGTCATGCCGTTGTGTACAATGTGTCAGGGCACGAGGTGCATTTTGAAGCATAGACACACGCTGAGGCTTCTTCTTCTTAGCAATTCTTCGAAGCAGCGCGATGGTCAAATTACAGTTTCCCATTTTCTTACACAGCCCCTTGCATTTTCATTGAACTCCGCAAGGTCTTTTGAGCTGCAGAGGTTCGGTAGTAGAGCACAGACAAGGCAGTGTTCCATAGTATGGTCTGCTTCTCCACATTCCTAGGTGGTTGGGCCGGTCTTGTAGCCCCATCTGACCAAAGCATCTTTTGATCGTCCCGTTCTAGTTCTCAGGCGGTTGAGTGTCTTCCACTGAATCCATGGTGCATCTGAGCCAGGAGGGAAGTCTTCAGCAGGTGGGATTCCCATTCCAGTTGCTGGAGGGTCACTCTCAAGCTTTTCCGTCCAGAGCTGGAGTCTGGTTTCCCCTCGAGATGTTGTTAGGGGCTGCACATGGCTGAGGAAGCTTTTTCTTGACTTCAGTCGTTGGGCCGTGGGTTGACGTCCATGAAGGAGGTGGCGTTCATCGCTAGTAGCCTTTGTCATCTCGACTCGACTGGCCACTTCCCGTCTGATATCAGCAGGGGCACAGGTTGTTTGTGTGTGTGGGTTTCAAGCAGCCAGTGATCAGGCGGCAGGTGTTGTTCAATGCCGGGTCACGGCACGCTGAGGCAGAATGAAGGCATGCGGGCACAAGGCAGGGCATACGAGCACACAACGTGCCGGCGTGTGAATACTTTCAGTGCCGTGAGAGTAAATGTCACATGGCCCTGATGTTTGAGGCCACTAGGGTCCGAATAAGACTGAGAGCATGACCTTAAGCACACTTATCCCCTGAAGCGTGTGAGCCTCTTTTAATTTAGTATGTCCTTTCTATTTTCTAAATTTGACATATAAGACCCTCAGCTGTGATGTGTGGACTCTGATTGAACCTACACAACGAGATGTAGCTGTTTTGCGATGGTTCTCACTGAGCACGCACGACACCACTGTGTGTCTGTGTATTATGTCGGTGGTGGGATGAATGGAGGTTAGTGCCGTTCAAAGAACGGTTCACGTTGAATTTGAAATCATTCTCGCAATCACAATGCAGACTTCCAGTACAAACTGATTACTTATTTTATCAGCCGAATAGGGGGTGTACAGGCTATGTCAACCGCTAACTAGGAATTGAACTCCCAGCCTTCCAACTGTGAAGCACGGCAGCACCCAGATGGACACTTGATATAAATCACAGCAGTGCGGTAAATCATAGCAAATCATGGCGATGACCTTGGAGAACCCGGCTGCTTGAGAAAAGCTGTCCTCCAGGCACTGACCTCGAACGAAAATGCTGATGAACCGTAAATCGAGTGAGAGCCGGGGTGGCACAGACCGGTGAAGATGCGAGCCCAGTGAGAGCTGAGAAGCGACCCCAAATGTGACTGTGGGCAGCCGAGGAAAACACTCTCACGCTGCTGCCTGTTGTAGCACCCCTTGTCAATACCATGCTGTTGTTGTTGCCGGTTTAACTGGCCGCTGTCCACGTTGAGCCGGGCTGGCCAGTCGCCCCCCAGTGGTGGGGGGGAATGGAGCAGTTTTTACGGCCGAATGCCGTTCCGGACACCAACCTCCTTTAGTCGGAGGGGCTTTGGATCGTTATTTGTCTGGAATCTCCCCCCAGACCTGTTCACCAAGAGAGGTCCGAGCTGGAGTGCTAGACTCCAGGTGACACAGATCTGGGGTTCATTGGAACATACATTACCCTCCACCACGATAAAATCCCATACACCCGAGCAACTGATCGAGCTAAGATGAAATAATAGGTCCTGTCTGCGGTTATGCAGCAACAAGCTGCGATGATGATGACCATATGATTATATTATTTCTCAACAGGTAAGTTGAGGATCCTGCCATGCGGTGTAAATGGTTAGCACTCTGGCAATCCATACGTGTCTAGTTAGATCTCCTGGTGAGGACATTTAAATGTTGTGGGTTTGCTCTCCAACATACCGGTGTGATGCTGAAGTAGTAAAGAATTGGCACGTTTTGTTCACGTGACAAACCTTACTAATTGGCTGTGTCGGGTGGATGCGAGTTTTTGACTCGCATCACGTGACCTAACCCATAAAAAGAGTTATGCTATGGATAAGTCTAACACAGTTAGTCGATTGGGACATCGCGTGTGGTGGAGTGAGGTATCGGTACTCTCAATACCCTATAAACGGGCCAATCTCAAGCCACCAGTAGGCCGCGAATGCCACCTAGTTGTCCGTGGAGACCAGACCCGATTGGGCCAAGTGGGCCTTGAGCTGCAAAAGGCTGAGAACCCCTGATCTAGAAGGACTCTCTAGAGCTCCCGCAAATAAAATAAAAAAAACATTTATAACGCGCACATATTCAATCAATGTCGAAGAAATTCATTCGACGAGAGAAGGACTCAGAGGCGCAGGAAAAGCACAGAGAGGCGGAGGAGGCAGCCAGACGGTCTGCCGGAGCCATATTGCCACACACTGCTTCCTATATATTATGATGTTATCGGTCAATTAATTAATATATATATTTTTCACTTGTGGGGAGGAAACCGAAGAACTCGGAGGAAACCCACGCGGGCACGGGGAGAACACACAAACTCCACACAGAAAGGCGCCCGAGCCGAGATTCGAACCAGGGACTTTCTTGCTGTGAGGCAGCAGCGCTACCCACCGCGCCACCGTGCCGCCCATAAATAAGGCCCTGTCACAAGTTGTCGTATCAGCAAACGATTGCAGGGCTGCATCGTTACATTCCTACCTTGAGGAGCGTTAACAATGTGTTTTAATCTTGCACGATCTGCTGTTTGTCGCGTGTTTTACCGCTGCAATTCATTTTCACGTTTAAAGCTGGTTTATGTACGCACGCGGAATTGTGAATTATTCACACGTTTGAAGATTGTGTGTTAGCAACCGCCCACGTTTGTGCAATTCATAATTACAGATTACTGTGTAAAATGTGATTTGTACGCTCACGTCAATTACAACAAATCGTTTCCATTTTGCTTCCCGTGGCCCAAAGAGTATCATCATTATTTTCAATAACGCATCGGATGCTGTCAGTATGGAGTAATGAAAACCGGCGTTTTGAAAAGTTATATAACACTCGCACATTAATTATAACCACGTCTATTTTGTTTACTTTATTTACATGCTAAGTTTGGAATTTCATACTTTGTTTAAAGCTGTCGTGATTCATTAATCCTAAGAACTTCAAACATTGCAGCATACTTTACAGTTAAATCATTAGTCATCATCACAAAGTTGCATTACTTTCAGATGGCATTATTACAATTCCTAGCCTCGTGTTTAATAATAATAATAATCTACTTTTGTAACTCGCGCATTTTCTCCGGGCGCGTTGCACCCGTTGATTTTCGCCCTGTGTCCACATCCTGCTGGATGAAGGCATTCCCTATGCCGCATTGCTCATCGGATTTTTTTTAACCATACTTCACCACGCCGGTCACTACAATTCGTTGAACAGAGGGCCTGGCACCAATCGGGTATTAATCACCACTGATGTTAACCATGTTCAAAACGTTTACCAAATGGGCGGCAGGGTTTTCTCTGCAGTGGTAATATCTCTGCCTCACAGAAAGAAAGTCCTGCCCGAGGCGGTTCGATTCTTGCATCGGGCGCCTTTATGTGTGGAGTTTGTGTGTTCTCCCCGTTTTGTGCGGCTTTCCTGCAGGTGCTCCAGTTTCCTCCCGCAACTAAAAAAACACTCATTCATTAAATGGCCGGTAACAGTCCCATTCCTGCCCCACTGACAAAGTAACAGTGAAGTACAGTAAAGAGCCACAAATGTGGAACTTCTCCGATCCGAGGCAATGTGGTTGGAACCAAAATCATAGATGCTTAAATCCGCAGGGTTGTTCGTGATTCCACAATTGTAGGGCTGCACGAGCAGCCTTCGGCTCCCACGTGCCAGGCATTCGAATGTTGCCAGTGCCTATCTGTACTGATATTCACTTGAGCTTTAACGCATGGGTGCTTTTGTACGACTGTTGAAAAAGCCAGAGTGCCACATGTGATGGCTTCATCGCTGGCGTGGAACTGTTTCTGCGGTGACAGAGCTCACTCGGCCCACTGCTTACACGGACAGCGTTAATGCACACACTAGCCAACGTGGCCAGGCCGATCGAGTGGATGTTTGCTCCTTTACTAGCAATGCTAAACTCCTGGGTTTGAGTCCTAGTAGCCACCCAGAATTAGGCCGGACTCTCATGTGTAATGAGCTCGGCTCAGTAATTGATGATTGAACAAAACAAAATACGTAAAATTAGGCTTCATTTTACATTTTGTGTATTTCACCCATGATGATTTGACCGTTTAGTGTGACTGGACTAGACGGTGGCCTGTGGCCGCGTAGGCCACAACTGTGCTGACCGCTAGATGGAAATGTATTCCATATCGTGGGCTGGTTGCGATGTAACTAAGGCTGTCAACCAATGAGAGGCCAGGAAATCATCAATTTCTTAACGCACGCGTAGCCCTATAATATATAGATTGCCATGTGAGGAACACTGCTGGGAGCTATATATTTTGTGTCCAGCAAAGAGACGCCATGAATACTGTATCTGTGACATTGTCTTCGTGGGGCGGTGTATTGGCTGAAGGTGCTGCACTGCTCACTGTGAGACTTCCAAATGGTAATATGTTAATCTCATGTCATGGCACTAATTTCAAAGTTGGAATGGATGCACGTGGGGAATTGTGTCATTTGTGTATCTGTATTAGCGACATATTTCAATGAAACATGTATTGCCCCGAATTCAGTGACAGAGCTGAGTCTACCTCAGACTAGGATTTGAACTCTTGTTGTCTAGCGCCCTAGCCATGGCACCATCTGGCTGAATACAACTAAACTAAACTAAATAATTAATGCTGCGCCGTAATATTCAATATAGTAACATCTGCCAGTATAATTATTATGCAGTTCTCGTGATAAGCATATTGTAGATGCTACGCTGCTCATTAAAAAGTATCTTAATTTAATTTACACAGCGGTTTTGTTTGTTGTGCGAAAGTTCGCTAAAAAAACATTTCCGATTGCCTCAGAAATTATGCTAATGCGTCACATGTATCTGTTTACATTACAAAATTGAATTATGGACCAGGGTGAGCAAGGGAACGCAAGCAATATTTATAACCGTCATTAAGATAACAGTGATTACCTAAACACGAATTAATATGCTCAATAAATAAATAAACAATTCCCAGGCAACGTGCCGGCCAGAGATAATGGCATGAATGGCTGCCAGGACAGTGTTCACAAACGTTAGAGCGCTGGTCATCTCTGAAGCTGCAATTTGTATTCCACCATTAACTCTGCAGACAACGCTGAAAGCAGATACATTTGCCTGGATTTGCGGCGAACGAATCCATATATCTTAGCCCCTTTCCGCGATTAATATTGCAATTGTAAAATATGCACAGTTTGACCCGATGAGTGCTCGTTCAGATTTAGCCCACGCTGAATGCCCGATTCATAAACACGATGGAGGGGCGACAGCGATACGATTCGCTAATCCTGACGCGATCACACGGTGGGCGGGTGAGTGAGCGATCGGGTGAGTCAGTGAGTCGGTGAATGGGTGAGTCTGTAAGTGAGTGAGTGGGTGAGTGCTTTCGTGAGTGTGTAGTTGGGTAGGTGAGTGAGTCAGTGGGTAAGTTTGTTTTCGTGAGTAGTTGGGTGGGTGTGTGAGTGGGTGGATGGATGGGTGAGTGAGTGTGTGAGTGAGTGGGTCGGCCAGTCATCTCAGTCAGTCAACCCATGATACCTGGGTCGGTCCTGTGACCTCCTTATCAGCGAGCCTTTGTCACTCTACGTGGCCTCAAGGTGCACCGGGCCTGCTACAGGCACCGTGGTGACGTCACCGCCACTTAGCGGTGAACAGCGGTTGTTGTTGTTGAGTGGGTGGGTGGGTGAGTAAATAAAGGAGGGACGGCAGCCATGCACGCCGCTACTCCTGACAGAATCACCTGGCTCAACCCGCCACTCAATCCCCGCATCAACCAGATGGAAGGGGTAGAAGCTCTGTGCACACTGTGTGCAGCCTTGGTATGAGCGTATGTGCTTTGGTAAAACAAATGCCTTCGCATCTTGTTTGTGGATAATGTAATCGAATCCGGTACACACTTCTATAATTAAACCTATTGCTTGTTCGCAGTAGCCGGATCAATAAGCATGTGGGGTGCGTTATGTCTTGTAAATGTAGATTACGCTGTCTGCTGTGTTTCCGACTTAGTTTAAGACTCTCACCTGCTCTATATTCGGAGTAAAGAGCAATCTATATCTATAGGAGCAAGTGTGTGTATAATTGTCCCTACTGAGGGTACCAGTTTCAAATCCTTCACGAACACAGCGCTTTGTGACCCTCGGGTGAAAGGCGCTCTATAAACGGTATTATTATTATTATTAACACTCATGTAATCTGTAGAACACTGAGGCTTTTATGTCTTATTTCAGCTTTATTTACCACGTATTGACTACTATGTTGAAACATGACCACTATTTCAGATTTAAATGTACACTTGCTGTACTACTATCTTCCCTGTTAAGCACGGTTCCGCCTACATCATGATGTCAGAAGAACGTGTTACACGCTTGGAACAAGATCGCCCGTAGGTCGTACATTCAATGCAAAGGAAAAGTAAAAAATAATAATTGGCTATGTCGGGTGATAGATAAATGTTTATTATTACAGCGGAAAAATACCCAGTGAGCTTGCAAGCTGCGACACTTTTTACCTGACCTAACCCATAAAAAGAGTTGTACTTTGGGTAACATTGGTCATGAAATCCTTCGTGTTAAATTTGAAAATGACAAATATAGTACTGTACATCCAATTGCAAAGGATAAAAATGACTGAAACATAGCCTGCTGTCACCAGCTAAATCAACATTCCTATGTGTGGCGCCGGCAGGCCGCCTGGCTGCCTCCTCCGCCTCTCTGTGCTTTCCTCGCACCTCTGAGTCGTTCTCTCGTCGATGAGTGCCTTCGACATTGAATATGTGCGCGTTATAAATGTAAAATTATTATTATTATACAGCACATATATTTTATTGCTATTGCTATTATTTATAAGCGTTTCTTAATTAGTGAAACAAAACGACTTGTATAAGTCACGCTTACTCTGTTGGTGCAACATGACTCTTTTTCCTGGAAATATTATTTTTTTATCAGAAGCGATTCGTTCGTGAGGTGTTTGCTTTACCCACAGACTCGGTTGATTTGCCAGAAAATATCAGGAAAGGAAAAATGGCCTTCATCCAAGAAATTAATTGGATCCTCCAGGTACAGTTGTCATTGTAAAATGCCTGTTGGCGACGTGACAAAAACCAAGAAGGAGGCTTACAATAACGGTGTCTTATCATATCATGTTTCTCTGGACATGTAACAATAAGGCAGCGTGGTGGGGAACCAGTCCTTGGAGTGGCGAACAGATGGCAATCCTCGCGTGGGATGATCACACTCGTGAGCGAAGCCCGGAGAGTAAACCGCGCGTCGGAGTGAATGTGTGTGCGGTGGGGTGAGGAGCGGTGGCTGAGTGGTTAGCGCGCTGTGCTACAAACCTTGCCATCCGAATTCGAATCCCGCTCACGACCAACACCAGTGACGATTTTCTGAACCGAAACCTGGGCCTCCCCTAGGTCGACGCAGCCTCAAATGAGTACCTAGTGCGGTTTGTAAACATTGCCAGCAGGGAGACAAAGGCGTCCGGGCGTGGTGCTGGTCACCCACCTCCTCGTGTGCCGTGTCGACCTTCATAGGTGCTCGATAACGGCACTTGCCCCTACAGTCTGTTAAGGCTATACGGGGGATCTTTGTCTTCGTGTGTGTACACCGGGGGTTTGACGCGTTGGCTTGTACAGCTCAGCCTGGATCGGAGTCTCCCCGGTGAAGATGCTCGTTGAATCAACGATGTAGTTCCTGTCATGTGCCGCCTGCTAACACGAGCACCTTAACAAAGATAACAAAGATCCCCTATATAGCCTGAACAGACTGTAGGGGCAAGTGCTGTTAGCGAGCACTTATAAAGGTCGACACGGCA
>JAZEWU010000013.1:1099740-1111747 GCA_036362915.1 Geotria australis
GATGCTATTATTGGAGATGTAACAATTCACCACCCCCAGTTCCCCTTTGCTTTGCAGCAATTCCATTCGTTATTGTGATTCAGGGTCAACCCAACGTGCAGTTATTTTATTGATAGCTTCAGTTAGTGTGTTTTTAATTTCAAAACTTTGAGTTAGGTGTTTTTAGGGTTATGTCATGGTTACGGTTTATGTAATGCACAAAAAAAAGTAAATTAAAATTCTGTTGAGAATTTCTATAATGGAATATGTCTACTGCTGAGAGAAGTTGACTTTCAAACAACATTTTTTTGTTGAACAAAAAAAAGCTATGCGGATAACATAGACAAGCATAGCAACTATGCAGGTTTTCACGGTTGTATTGTATTTTATAGTAATTAGATAAGTGTAATACGGTTGTTACACTAAACCAACCTGCAAGTCACAACCAATCAACATCATCCACCGTCATCTAGAGTTGCCAACTCTAACTGAAGCTATTCCGGGCGTCATTAAGTGTACCGATCCTATTAACATCTCCCGCATTGCTTTCAATAATCGCCGGGAGATCGATTCTGATTCCGCTCAACTCCCGGCTGAGCCGGGACGGTTGGCAACCCTGCCGTGACCTCTTTCTGCCAGCGGGCGCCCAGGTGCCGCTGTGCCCTGTGTCTGCCGGGATAGGCCCCGGCTCTCGGATCAAGCGGGGCCTGATAATGAATTATATTGCTGGGTGGAGCAGTGACGCAGTGGTTAGAGCTATAACCTCCCTAACATGAGTTTGAATCCCGGACGCAGCGAATTACCAATGACGAGTGATACTGGTCCCTTCACTATCCCACCACGTGCGAGGCTTGGGCCGCTCACGCAAGCAGGTGACGCCCTTGGGACCAGGTTATGGCCCTGAGGGCAGGCCCGGCTCCATGGGGGCCAATCTGGGCCTGGCCCACCCAGTCACGGCCCTGCTACCGCTTCCATCTCCTGGATAAGCCTCCCACTGTCTCTAAAATCCAGGTGGTAACCGCACTCCAGCGCAAGCTGCTGCTGCGCGTTTAATACAACTTGACATCAGGAAAAAAACAAATTCACTGCATCTAAGTGCGATTTTATATGAGATCTCATCACAATCGCGGATCCTGAGAGACAAGGTAATTACATATTTGGACACATGTTAGCTTAATGCAAGCGTTTCGATCTTGTTGGTTGATAATATTTTTAATGGCATTTTGGTCCCGTCAAAACTCCACTCGGCGCCCCCTACCACTGACAGCTGTATTCAGGCCTTCCTGGAGTGGTTTGGTGGCTTCACCTGCTGCCAGGGGTGAAACTAACCTACCGGTACGGTTGTATCGCAAACCCACATTTTCTCACACACATTCATTAAGGACCCTGATAGCTGACGGCATTAACAGTGACATGCATTGCTTTAGTCTACTTTATACGTTTAATTATAAAGATGACAGGAATCAGGATTGTAAAGAAATACTGCGCTTCGTGAAAATACTTTCATATATTAAAATAATGTGCAGTTATCAGGGCGTACAGTGTAAAAACGGTTACAAAGCATCATAATTAGGTGGGTTTTTTGCAGCCTAGTTTCCAGAAATTATAAATCGTTTAAATTGAATCTGCCGGGATAGGCTCCGGCTACCGTGACCCTGTACAGGATTAAGCGCTTTCTGACAATGGATGGATGGAAACATTTGTTTTGCCCCCTTGATGGTTTTTTTGTTAATGACAAATGACAGAGATTAATACCGCCAATTAATTGCCAGTTCTTATAAAGTGCGTTGTTTGGCTTTCGTCTGAATTATTGAGTGTGTTTTTACGGTTTTCAATGCCGCTCCATTATACTTGTGTCTCATCTGCCAGATAATAGAGAGAACGTGTCAAGAGCTTTAAATCCCGAAAGTAATTCATCTGTGGGGTATTTATAAAGGCACTTTTGGTTCTTCATGCCCATCACACGAGATGCCACATTGTGTGATGGTTGGATAACATTTATGCATTTCTGTTGCGTGCATCATTATAGTAATAGCCAATTGCTGTTGCGTTTCCTGGAACCAGCCTTGAAAATTTAGCAAAGTGCTGTCACCGGATCGCAAATGGACGCACACTTCTCTCGTTAATGTGCACGGCGCCCTCTTGTAGAGGACGTTTGTTGGACATTGCCTGCAAGACCCGACTTTCGGTAACTCCGTGCCGATGCTGAGATGGCGCTAATTGTTCTGAGGTAGCTGCTTGCCTACCGCTTGTGCTTAGGTTTCTTCTAGATAGGTCTTCTGGAGCTATGGGATTATTGTTATTGAATGGTGAGAATTTCACCAGAGGTGCTCCACGGCCGTCGGGTTTAAGGGACAGGTAGCTACACTGCGGTATCACGCGTTACTTTGTATGGCCCTTGTTGAGGCAGGGGAGAGCAGTGACACAATGGTTAACGCTCTAACCCTGGTGACTTGAACTGGATTGCTGACTATGGCTAACATTGATGGTCGGTGATATATAAACTAAACATGGGTTCCAAACTTAACCAACGTGTGTTGACCAGGAAGGTTGAGTATGGTCAAACAACCGCCATGACTGAACCTGCATGGAGAGTCCTTCATCCAACAGTGGATTGACAAAGCGTCCAAATTACTTTATTATTGAGAATCGCTCTCAAGAGCCGCTGTTTCCGGATAGCCATGTCAAGCGTTCGATATTGAACGAATACTGTGAGTGTTACATATTTTTATTTGATTTTTAATCTGAACAAATGGTGCGCCAGTCAATCAAAAGGGGTGTCCAAAGTCAATAACACAACTGGCAAAGGCATGTTCAATGCCGGTTTTGTTTGTTCCTTGTTTGTTAAGCTCTTTTGAAGGACAAACGTTGTCATAGTGGATAATGTATCACACAGTGTTGCCACGAAAATGCACACAGATCTGATTCGTGTTTAATTTGTACGGCAAAACGCATTCACAAATGCCGCACGCTGGCACGCAACATGCTCTACAGAACATTCATAGATAACGTTTTCTTAGCGCCCATGGCAGCTTAGTGGAAATTTAATGACTTGGCATGTAATTAAATGTCAGTCTACGACAAAGAATCCTGTTAATTTTCCAAAACTTCCCTTGCTGCAATGTTGATAATGAATCTCGCTAAACTAATTATATGACCTTTCTGTATTTTATACTGTATGTTGCTTATTAAAATTATAAAAATTACCCCCAAATTATCAACTTTCTTTCCAAGTCGACAGCCCGAGCTGGCTTAAACAGGAGATGTTATTTATTTAGATAACAATGCTATATCACAATGATAACGCGTAATCATCTTCATATTAAACCTAACGTCAAATTTATATAACGCATGGCTCATTCTTAATGTTGAACAATAACTTTTATTAATTTCTTATACCTGTACCACAGTTTTGCACAAACACAAATAACAAACCGCTTAATCCTGTACGGGGTCTCGGTGAGCCGGAGCCTATCCCGCAGGGCAGGGCTATAACCATGCAAGGTCGCCAGTCAGTCCATCACAGGGCAACGGGGGCAATTTGGTCCGCATCAGCATGTCTTTGAACTATGGGAGGAAACCGGAGTGCCCGGCGAAAACCCACGTGGACACGGGGAGAACATGCAAACTCCACACAGAAAGGCCCACGAGCCGGAGATTCGAACCTGTGAACTTCTTACTGCGAGGCAGCAGCGCTACTCACTGCAATTCATTCGTCAATAATATTAATCCAATTTATAACGCACCCAAATTTCACGCCTGCTCGGGGATAAGACACAAATAAGGAATAACATTATTAACAGGTGACTTCTCTGGCAGTGGCCCTTCAGCATAACTGAGGCACCCACAATAACAATTATTATAATTTTCCTTTTTAGGGCAGTTTTATTATTGAGATGTTGTGGTACTCTTAATGTGTTTGTTTACAGAATTACGCTACTTAACGTAGCAGGGAGTGCACATCTTTGCTTAGTCCTAATCGGACTAATTAAGCACACTAAATGTCTTCTGCTCAGTGAGGAGGCAACATCAGAGTGATATGGAATGTGCTCTATGAAAGCTAATAACATGGCAATCCACTTAAATGATTGCATTATCATGCACTGGATGCCAACTGAGTGAACAAAACAGCCCATTCTGTGTGGTGTTATTATGCTTGGCTGTGTTAGAACATAGCTGCTGTTTTCTTGATATAAATGCGCTTTGTTTACTGCAGAAAGTTTCACGGAGTTTCAAGGTACTTTATTAGAGGATGGTCTACTATTCAGATGTTTCACGAAGAACATTTACCAAAATTGCACTTTTCTGTGGAAGCAAATTGTAGTACAGGGGTAAAATCCATCACACTTACAAGGTTGGTGGGGGATCAAACTGAAAGCTCTACAAAGTTATTTCCAAGACACCATTTCAATACCACCATGTGTTCGCCACCGTGCAGACGAGTCCTACAACACCAGGCAGTCTCCCATCACGTGTGCTCTCCAAGCTCAGCCGTGCGTACCTCGCAAGACCTGACGAAAGCGGGCACTTTCAAAGTGATTTGCTCAAAGGCATTGAAGGTAAGTGCTGTGTGTGCTCGCTCGTTTTCTCCAACATTTCGACGGGTGCACTACGCTTACACACTTTTTCACATGACCTATACTCATAAACAGAGCTTCACTTTAAATTGTTTTGATTGAAATACAAACGGGTGGCACGGTGGTGTAGTGGGTAGCGCTTCCGCCTCACAGCAAGAAGGTCCTGGGTTCGAATCTCGGCTCGGGGGGCCTTTCTGTACGGAGTTTGCATGTTCTCCCCGTGTCCGCGTGGGTTTTCGCCTGGCACTCCGGTTTCCTCCCCCAGTCCAAAGACACTCTGCTGCCTAGGTTAATTGGCCTTCTCACTAAATAGCCCATGGTGCTCTGTGATGGACTAGCGTCCCATCCTGGAAATATCCCTGCCTTGCACCCATTTATCTGCCGAGATAGGCTCCGGGGCACCGCGACCTTCTAGAAGATAGATAGATAGATGTTTATTATTACAGTGGAAAATAACCCTGTGAGCTTGCGAGGTCGGGAAGCGGCATTCCCGCAAAACAACAAACGGACGCATTAACGTACGAACTGATTTCATCGCTCCATCTCCCCGGTAGACGTCGTCTCAAATACGTTCCGTTCCTCGGCCGCCAGCTCGTTGCTGTTCCTGACCATCGACCATCATCGACTCAAGCGCCGCGTCCTGTCGAAATCTGTTTACTTTTCTTAACATTTTGATTGACGTTTCTAGAATCAGCATGTCTCTAGTCCTCTGTCTGTCGACGGTACTCCACGAAATATCCACGTTTGTACATCATGCGCCTTTAGGCTCGAAAGCCGAGTCAGTGTTCGAGCGAGTCGTCGGCTCTCTCTCGCTCTCGACCAGGCGCTGCGCTTCAAACGCACGCGCCACCATTTTCAAAAGAGAGACACGGCCTTCATCGGTGTCCAGTTGCTTCGCCGGCACAACGAGACCGAAAGCACACCTTATCAGCAGCGATCACAGGCGGCAAATGAGACTGACAAGCTCAAAGGATGACCCGGGGCAGCGGGGAAAGCTTTTGCCGTCAATAACGAAGATGAGATCGGCGTCAAGAGAAAGGTCTTCCCGCTGTGACTCTCCCACCCAAGAGAAGCACAACACGGCGCCTGATTGATGACTAACAAGCAGTGACCAAACAGCGCCAGCGGAAGGCGAATGTCACAGAGTTCCCGGGTTGCCAATACCTAGAGCTCAGAGAGAGAGAGATGGAGCAAAGGAGGCGGTGGAAGTGATATGCTTTTTTAAATTGGGTCAGATGCCAATTTATTTATTAATGAATCTCTGCCCATTTGCTGTCACTATCAATCGCGCGCAGCCGTGGAGTGTGGCATGGTGGTAGCGCTGTGCCAACATCTCAGTGTATTTCTTTGGATATTTATCTATTTTATTTACTTATTTTTGTCCGCGGAAAATTGCTTTCGCTGTCCGGCGCGTGATTGACGCGCGGGGAGGATGAAAACTTGAGCCGCCGCTGCTCGACACGGAACGGTGTTCACCGGACTACGGAAGTAAATACGTGGGAGAGTGAAGATAATAATGAAATAAACGCCGGCTCAGCGCCGTGTCGGAGCGACGAGCACGTGTCAAGGTGAGTGTCAGGCGAGTGTCAGGTGAGTGTCAAGGTGAGTGTCAAGGTGAGTGTCAAGGTGAGTGTCAAGGTGAGTGTCAGTCGAGTGACCAGCACTCGGGCATCGACTCCAGCTGTTCTCGGGCTCCGGCGCAGATGTTGTAGGAGCTCGTCTCGTGGAGGATCGTGACGCGAACGAAACTGGAAAATAAATCCAAAGTGTGTCTCTTTTTATGGGTTGGGTCACGTAAACAATAAGTGTCGTAAACCGGCGAACACAACGTGCCAATGTTCTACTACTTGAGCATACCGGTGTGTTGGAGAGCGAACCCATGACATTTACAACGAAGGGACGACGTTTTGCTGACAGTTGCAGTCAGCTTCATCCGGAACAAACCTTGCTAATTGGCCGTGTCGGGTGGAGGCGGGTTTACGACACTTATTTTTTAAGTGACCTAACACGTAAAAAGAGCCATACCGTGGATAACATTGTTCACGAAAGCCTTCCTGTTATATTTAGCAAATAGTTAGAAAAGTGCTCTAGATATTGTCTTGGGCTCTGTAATTAAAAATAACAGTGTGTTTGTGCCGATGTAGGTTTTCACAGGTCGATGCATGATAGTTGCTTTCCAACTATCATGCAGCGAGTGTTTGTATCTATGTATGTATGATAGCACTGAGGGTGCACGGTTTGAACCCTTCGTAAGCACAACACTGAGGCTTTTACACCTGATTTCAGATTTACTTCCCGCTCGTTGGTTACTTTTCTGAAACTTTTAAACTGTTTCAGTTTGAAATTCCCAACTTTAGCGCTCGAACCACCAACCCTCTTAAGCACTCTTCCGCCTTTATCCTGACATCCGAGTGGAACGCGTTACACATTTTGAGACAGAATCGCCGCAGGGCCAATGCGCCGCTCGTTCTAAATAATAAAGGAGGCCGTTCCACGGCGTGGGCTGTTGCTGCCGCGCCGCGTCGCGCTACCTCGTGTTGTCTGGTTCTGCTGCGTGTGGCTCCGGCGCCATGCTGGCGCAGTGGTGACATCTGCGCCTCACAGAAAGACAGTCCTGCCCGAGGCGGTTTGATTCGCGCCTCGGGCGCCTTTCTGCGTGGCGTTTGTGCGTTCGCGCTCCCTGTTCCGTGTGGGTTTACTCCGGGTTCACCGGTTTTCTCCCACAGCTTGAAAAAAAACACTCGTTAATTAATTGCCAGATAACAAGATAATATATAGGACGCAGTTTTTGGCAAAATGTTCGCACCAGCAAACCGCCTGGCTGCCCTCCTCTGCCTCTCTGCAGTTTCCTCGCGTATCTGAGTCATTCTGTCTTTAGATTACTACGTTCGACAATGAATGAATATGTGCGCGTTATAAATTGTAATTGTTATTGTTATTATGATGGTTGCTCTTCAGAGCTGTTCTTAGGTTCTGATGATGCTTCCAACGTGGGAGGTGAAGAGCAACAACCATGATGTATCGAGCCGTGAAAACCTACATCAGTATCGTTATTGCGTCTAACGTCTCGCTGCCAGCACGGGGACGGAAATATTCGTACATGGTGCTGAACAACACGCGGCACAAACCGACAGCAGTGACGGAGGGGAATTGTGTGTTTACCGTCGTTGAGTGGAGACGGACATCTTGGCCATGTCAGGAACAAGGAGCCGGCATCGCAGAGATGCGGTGTTTGTATCCGGCGATGGCGCTTTTTGAAAACAGGTTCTCGTGTCGGCGAGTTGATGGTCATACCCCGGTCAACCAGTGAGTCACATATGTGGTTTTTAACTTAGTTTTCAAGAACACCACTCATCTTGTTGAACAGGTTCGAGATGTTGCTCCTCGTATGGGAATCCGAGGTTTGTTGAAGCGACTTAACAAGTGGTTTGGTGGGGCTGTCCTCCGAGGGTCGCCCTCTGGCACAAGGAGATGCACTGCCAGCTGCCAACATTCCACATTTGTTAAGGGGGCTGAGACCATCAACTCCGCCGCAGTCGAGAAGGCGCTTTAACTGCCTGTTGTCACAGAACCCCGGGATTTAATGGGAGCTCAACGCTCTGACCTCTGAGCATGTAGATATTCATTTTTACGACAGCGTATGTGCAAGCGCCCATCCACGATGCTTTTATGAATACCGATGAAGAATTACAGCGTTTAAATACATTATAGTAACACGTTAAATGTTATTTTGCTTTTAGGAACGCCGTACAATAATTATGAGGATGTGTGTTATTAAGGCTAGCGTTAAAGCGATGTGTTGTTTGGTTAAGTGGCACTGTTGGCAGTGTCAGACTAACAATCAGAAGAATGGTAAGTTCACATCGTTTAGTCATTCCTGCGGTATCAATATAATCACAGCAATAATGACAGCAATAATCCGATTGTTATTCAGGCTCTTGCCATAGGAATATGGAATGTCCATCACCAGCTCTGAGCCATTAGTGGAGATGGGGACACGTGACTTTTGACTGGAATACAGATGATTACAATATAGATCCTTAAATGTGCTTTCGGGATAGCCGTGTCGTGTGCTCCTGCTCGCTCCTTCGCGACGTTTCGCCTCCCACCGAGTACCGCAGCATCATCGCAACGGCTGACGATGCCTCCAAGGTTCGAGGCAAAACGTCGTGAAGAAGTGAGGAGCAACGCTCGAGACAGCTATCCCGAAAGAGCAGCTATGGAGAGGTATTCTCAAACATGGAGCCGTGACGAACCTACGTGAGATCTTTGAACGAATCTGAAAACATCACTGTTTCTGCGGGCAGCGGTGGTTTAGTGATTCGTGCGCTCGGCTACACACCTAGCGACCTGGCTTGATACCCACTCACGGCCACCACCACCAGTGACGATTTTCTGAACCATTCCTGGGCCTCCTCTAGGTCTACTCAGCCTCCAATTAGTACCTAGTGTGGTGTGTAAACATTGCCACTAAGGAGACAAAGGCGGCCGGGCGTGGTGCTGGCAACACATCCCCTCGTGTGCCGTGTCGGCCTTAATATGTGCTCGCTAACGCACTTGACCCTACAGTCCATTAAGGTTATACGGGGGATTTTTTTAAATCTTAATTTATCTTTTGTTTCTGCGGGTGAGTTGTTGACACGATCAGTTCCTGATCTCTCCATAAAAGTTGCTGGGTGACAAATGTGGGCAACCGGTCACGATAATTAACTGGCAGGGCATGTATTACATTCGGCAATCTTTGTAACGAGCAGGCGAGTATTGTTAAGGCCTTTGTTCATCCTGTATCATTCGGTGGCAATCAGCCGCTTGTAAGGCGACTCGGTTCTGTGGTGCCCAGAGTCAGTTGGGTTCATATCGTAATTCCGCACAGCAGCCGGTGCCAGAAGCATCAGTCACAGCGCAACTGGGGGGAAAAGAGGAAATAGTTCAAATAACCATGACAGCAAATGAGACTTCGAGACAGACAGTCAAATGTATCGTTTGGAAAATATACAGTCGTGCTTTTTTGTTATTTCCATAAATGTGCATACATTTAAACCAGGGCGGCACGGTGGCGCGGTGAGTAGCGCTGCCGCCTCACAGCAAGAAGGACCCGGGTTCGAATCTCAGCTCGGGGGCCTTTCCGTGTGGAGTTTGCATGTTCTCCCCGTGTCTGCGTGGGTTTTTCGCCGGGCACTCCGGTTTCCTCCCACAGTTCAAATACATGCTGCTGCCTAGTTTAATTGGCATGCGGACTAAATTTCCCCTGGTGCCCTGTAATGGACTGGCGTCCCATCCCGGGTATACCCCTGCCTTGCACCCTGTGT
This sequence comes from Geotria australis, assembly GCA_036362915.1. NCBI lineage: Eukaryota > Metazoa > Chordata > Hyperoartia > Petromyzontiformes > Geotriidae > Geotria > Geotria australis. The sequence continues at coordinate 1,109,606 of JAZEWU010000013.1, forward strand.
CTGCCGGGATAGGCTCTGGCTCGCCGCGACCCCTGTACAGGATTAAGCGGTTTCTGAAAATGGATGGATGAAAATTTAAACCCATTGTGCTCCAAATGTTAACCCCAGGAGAGATTTGACCAAAACCCATTTACGTTCGATGAAAGAAACAGGAAAATAAAATGCCCTTATTTCAATTTCCAGTGGAAAGAAGACCAAAAGCACTTTTGAGAGCAATGTCCTAATCCTTTGCTTGGAAATCCCAAAGCAATGACTAACACCAGCCCCACACTTGACATGGAATGGTAACACGACCACTTCCATTTTCTCGCTCGAAAATTATTTTGCCAATTTCAGCCGGAGTTCATGTTCTGTAGGCGCGTAGGAAACGTACGGAGAACAGAAGGGATAATGGTCACGCTTGACAAAATGTATACGTATAGCATCCAATCTTCATTACACCGAGACTGGCTACACCAGCAGATATTGTGACATATATAAGCGTACCGTAATATTCGTTACGGCGGTGCAATTACAGTACAGTGTTATTGCCTGGCAATTTTGAGAGCAGAGAGTACATTTCCTGTACATCAGTGTAATGGTTCCAAATGGACAATAGTTGGGGGATTATCTCCATTGGTTCATACATTATGAGGACCCGCTTGGTCATGTCGAGTGTTGCGGTGAGCTGGAGCCTATCCCGGCAGACACAGGACGCAAGGCAGGGCTATATACAGGATCATATGATATAGTCCATATTAGGGCACCAGGGCAATTTAGTCAGTAGGCAGCATGGCTTTGCACTGTGTGAGCAAACCGGAGTACCTGGCGAAAGCCCACATGAACACAGGGTGAGAGCATGTCGACCCCGCACAGAAAGTCACCCGAGCCAGAAATCGAACCCGCGCATTTCTTGCTGTGAGGTGGCTGTGCTACTCACTCGGGATTGCCTCCATTAAGCTATACTTTCCTACAGACATCACTGCAATGTTATTATTTGTGTTCAATGTCCTACTTCATGTATTAGTGTGGTACTACGTCTCAACTATTTACGGCTATTACCTCATGTTTTCGATGAGCGATGATAATGTTGATGATAATGTTAGAATGCCGGACTTTTCAATCCCAATGACGGCTTGTCCGTAAAATGTCAACAACAGTTGTCCTATGGATTTATGGAATTTCGCCATGGCTCAGGGCGTCCGGTGGACGTGATAAATGTGTATGTTATTGTTATACAGTGTATTCGATGTAGACTTTCACAACTCGACGCATGAGAAATGCTCTCAAGAGTTGTTGCTGCATCGAGAGTGGGGCATCGAGCATTCCTTAGGATCGTTATTTGTCTGCAACTTCCCCGCGGACCTGTTCACCAAGGGAGACCCTGGCAAGAGGGATAGACTCCAAAGCTGTTCACCGATGGTAGACCCTAGCAGGAGTGCTGGATTACAGGTACCATAGCTCTGGGGTTAATTATTACAGAAAAAAATACCCAGTGAGGTTGCAAAGCTCTTTACGGGATTCCTGCGACGCGACAAGAAAGGCGGTTCAAATCTTAGGTTGTGTTTTTGGAGCCTCTACCAGTCCATTGCAGCCAATCCATTACAGGGACACGTGAAGCATTTTGGCATTGAATGGCACTATCTGACTCACGCTGGCATTATTAGGAATGTACAGCATGTATTATACCCTGGAGCCGTCATTCGTCACCATGTATGTGTGCGTGCGTGGAAAGTGGTGGGTGGCGAGCTTGTAGGAGTACTGAAGCCACAATTATAACGATCTTCTGATTTATTTATACAGCGTATAACCGCAACCGTATCGTGCGGCGAGCCGTTCGTATCCACGTGAACTTTGCATTTCCGTCTTGATTTCAAGCACTCACACGCTTGCACAATAGTAGCATTTTAATAATAATAGTAGCATTTTATAGAGCGCCTTTCACCCGAGGGTCACAAAGCGCTGCACAAGGGCCGCAGAGAACGGCACGTCAACGACAGAAAATAAACAACTGACAAAAACCAAAGCAACAAAAAAATAAATGATTAAGGCTGCTTCGAATACACAGAAGGGTCGTGAAACTGGTAATCTTAATAATAATAATAGCATTTATATAGCGCCTTTCACCCGAGGGTCACAAAGCGCTGCACAAAGCTGCGGAGA
>JAZEWU010000013.1:1118775-1134472 GCA_036362915.1 Geotria australis
CGACGTGAACGCTTCTACCTTGATCCCCATTGACAATACTGTCTCTCCTCGACTTACGACATATGCGACTGACGACCACCCGGACTTACGACGGCCGTCCCAGTAACCCCATCATGTTATTTTCGAGTCCCGACGGTTGGTCGTAAAGTCTACCGACGACCGCTCCGGCTGCGGTACGATAACATCGGCTGGCCGCGCTGCCGCAAGGCGGCCATACTTGTTATTGTCTGGGTTTCAGTCTGTGTTGGGGTGTCTAGCAGCTGGTTGTGTTTGTTCACAAACTGTTATGAGGGTATTTTCTATTGACGACCAAATCGACTTATGACGGGCTCATCGGAATATAACCCCGTCGTAAGTCGAGGAGAGACTGTATTATCACACCGTTTATAATGTCAAGCCTGCAGTTACATGGAACTTAATTCTCAGAAGAGTAGGCCATTGTGTGCCATGATGATGGGCCAAATTACAAAAACATTTTTATCTGACTCAGATGCCTGATGATGCCTCCAGCATGGGAGGCAAAACATTGCGAAGGAGAGAGGAGGAACGCTCGACATGTCTATCCTGAAAGAGCAGTTCTTAAGATCAATTCTTTAACGTGGAGCACATTTATAAAAATGGTTGTAAGGCATATTAATTATGTAATGAATCACCACACAGCAATAAGATAAATTGTCGCAATTCAGGTTCGTGATTAAACATTATTTTCTCATTTTCATCCCCGTGTTTATATATTTTTCTGGCTCTTCTATAAAGTTTTGCGCACACCGTTAGCCTAATTGTAATAAGATGTAATATGCTTATCATTTGCATATATTATAAATATTTAATTCTTACATGCACAATTTAACTTCATAAAATTTGCATATTCAATACATTATGTATTCTCACATGCAAGATGTAGCGCATGTCTTGTGAGCTTAAATGATAAATGAATGAGGTAATGTATGCCTAATGATTGCAGCTTTATATTTGTGCTCCATGCGTTCATCAAGCATCATGTGTGGGGAACAGCGGGACAGTGGTTAGCGCACTGTGCTATGACTCATTCGCGGCTGAGTTTTATTCCCAGCGAAGACCAACATCTCCGATGTCCTGGGTGCCTCCATTCACCCACCCATGCTGTCCATAGTGATGAAGTATAGCTAAACAACTCCCAGGACCAACAGTGTATGAAGAGGTCTTCATCCAGCAGTGGATTAAGGGGCGTTGTTGTTGCCACCAGTTTAAACAGCCGCTATCCAGGTTGACCCCGGTTGGCCGGTTGCCTCCCCAATGTTAAAGGTATTGGAGCTGGATTTTACAGCCAGATGCCCTTACTGACGCCAACCTCACCCCAGATTTGTTGACCAAGGGAGACCCTAGCAGGAGCACTAGACTCCAGACCTGTTCACCAAGCGAGACCCTACCAGGAGTGCTAGACTCCAGATGACATAGATCTGGGGTTCATTGTAACACACAAACCCCTCCACCACAATAATGGATTAATGAAAGGGTCTAATTTATTAATAATGTATTTCCATCCATCCAGGACATATCCCGGCAGATTTTACATAGGATATTCAATACATTTACTTCAATGAAATCACTCTTCAGTTATATTACGGTAATTTAAAAGTTTGCAAAGCAATACTCACTGTTGCATACTGGTCTACAGTTGTCACAAGTAGCTAAGGTACATCCATGCGTGCATTCTTCAGCAGTCCTGCCACAAACTGTAAAACGAAAATGTTATGACGTTATTATAGCTTGCTAATGACTTCGTGATTACGTAGCATGCCACATGTGGTTTGTGTTAAAATTGACAGCAAGACCTTGCCAATGTACTTGGGCTGCTGCAATATGGCAATGACATAATACCCAAGGTAATTGTATAACTACTATCAAGCGATAAAATACTTGCAATTTAGCAATAATGAAAGTTCACATCATAGTTCATATTTATAAACAAGAGTAGCCGTTACGCAATGTAGCCATTACCAGAGGTGAAAGTAAGCTGGTATGATTAAGTAAGGTGTACCGGTGAGAAAGTGGCCGAAGCATTCGGTACAAATTGGTAAAATAATGGGTTGCGATACGACCATACCAGTAAGAAATTTAAGTTACTTTCACCCCTGACCGTTACCCATATATGTTCTAGGAACTGCAGATTAATCAATTTTAAGAAACCTCTATTCATAGAGCACAATATTGTGACATAAACAGCGTCAAGTAGACTTACAAAGAGAAATTGGCATCACGATTAGTCATATCGTGAAATTGTATATCGTATCATGAAAAGATGATATTGGGAAAAACTGGCATAATACTCACCCTTGAACTCAGGCGAAATGAAGTAACGCAAACACTCACACGTGATGATGGGCGGCTCTACAGTTGGCTGTCCGGAGTCACACAAAAATCCACTCAAACCCAATTTACAATCTGCATGAGAACAACATTGTGTTACCCGCTAGCATAACACTGATACCAGCGATCTAGTTCCAAGCGTGTAATGTGTTCTTCTGACATCTCTAGTTGATAATTGCTTTGATCTAGATTTATTCCCGATGTCCTTTTGGGAATATAGCTGCCTCTCTGAAGTTTCAGAAGAGCAATCAATAAGAGGGAAATAAGCCTGAAATAATACGTAAAAAACCTGCTGATAAAATGTGTGCTGATGAAGGCTTTAAACCCGGTTCCCCCAGTGCGGACATATATGTTGTAATTTTTTCGCAATAAAATTCTAAAATAAATTTTCCATAGGAAAAGTTACTTTTTGGGTGTGTAACTTAACTCATTTCAAGTAACCTCTCCAACATGGAAAAATACTGCCCCATAACTAGGTGCTTTAATCATTAACTTCTCGTCGCTTAATTAGTATTCTGAGATGTTTGGAACGTTCTGAAATATGTTAAATAAGTAGACCAAGCGAATCTTAGTGTCGCATATATACATGATGTCCCGTATAAAACCACAGGGAATACATAGCGAGCATCAGGTGTTATCAGAAGTCTGTATTCCCTATTGTTCCATTTAAACGGGACACCTTGTACACAAAATCACTGCACATTATAGGACTCATTGGGCAAATTGCAAGGGAAAAGTAGAGGACTGTAATCGGTGCAATTTTCATTCCGAAAAATTCGCCGTATGTCATTCAAGGCAGGCATTAATTTTTAACTGCATGCAACTCATGTTTAAAAAGATAGATGAAAATGTGTCGACAAACCTCGGACGCAGTGTTTCAGGCAGTCAATGATTCAGTGCATCAATAATTCAAAAGAACAAATCGTTTGAAAATAACTCACTGAACTAAATTGCCTCTGATGAACCAGAATTACGAAGGCGGTGATCCATTACTGAGTCAGTCTCTTCATAGTTAAACTCAGTTAAATGCATTGAGTCAGGATTGTAAATTTCACATAATGAAGAGGTTACTGTTGGCTTCGCCCAAAGGTGTGTCCCCATGTTATTCGACTCTGAAAGGATAATAATACCTAGAAACTACTCACGTGATTTGATGTAGAGCGCGGAATCAGAGTTGTCTAAAATGACACTCCTTTGTCCGATTAAGCAGTTTCTTCTCGGTAGTTCTACTATGCCGGTGCAATGTTTATCCCGGAGGCAGCCTTCCATAGCGTTTAATAAGGAATCGGCAGCTGAGCATTTGGCTTCCTCACTTTTACTTAATCCTCTCATGTTATGAATCTCGAACAGCAATGCAGCTTCGATGATCAGGATGCACACACATCAAATTAGTTTATTATGCACATGACACAAGTCACCAATATCAATATGAAGGTGCGTTTCAGTTGTACTTTCAATTCAACATCTTTTTTTTTAAACAATGAAGGATCATTTACCATAATTTATATTAGAGTATTTAATTTTGCAATTAAGTCTGTGCCTTGCGTCAACAATTTTACATTTGCTGTCATTTATTATTGGGAGAAATAGCGGCAGTAATTTGTTATTATTGTGATTTATTTGTGTTTTTCATCGCCAATCTTGACTCACATTTTTCTAAACATGGTTAGTTTGTCAATTATTAGTAAGCCCTTTAAATGTTGATGTGACTGCCTAATGTACTGAGTTTAAACAAAGTACAGTAATTCATGGTGCAGTATTAATTCATCTCTCTTTTAGACAAATAGCACAAGTGTTCATTTGTATAACTTGATTTTCAATTTAGCCACCAACACCACTGAAACCAAACTTGTAACATGATTGATTTAGAATGTGCTCCATATGTTATAATCAGAGTAGCCACTGAGGGATACGCATGGATTTGTGCCGGTTCTGGCAAAGCACCTAGTATACTATGATCTACTCTTTGCTGTAGTGGCACAGGCCTGCAATCCAGCTCGTTAAGAAATAGCGATGGCGATCGTACCATTCGATACACACACATGCAGGGCTACAGGAAATTAACTTGTTCAACTATTTTAACAGATTCATGAGCGTTAACCACACCATATGTGTGGGTTGCCTCTGAGTACTCCGGGTTTCTCACGTAAGCAAATTGCGCATTCAGGTATTGGTTAAACATCGCAAACAGGATACTTTTGAAAATTAGCCTTGAGATTCAATGCAGACTTTCCTGGGTAAGAAAATGCTTAATTTAATAACACTTGCTGATACTTTTAAGTGTGTGTGTTTTTAAAAGAAGATGTGGATTTGAATTCACAAGTGCTGTTACACACACTCTTAAGCCGTGTCATCCTCTCTGCAGCGAACGTACATTGAGTGGTTTCACAAATGTAACCCTTGCTGTTCGTACAATCATCATCCTTCCAGAATTCGCTGCTCGCGGAGAGGTAAACGCAGTCGAGTGGCCCTCCATTCGATCTGTTATCAATTAAAACACTGGGGAAAACAGGGCGATGAACAGGACATACAGCAGGCATGCCCACACACCAGAGTAAACTGTTAAAGTTAACAATGTCAAATGGTATATTTATTAATTCATCTAATTCATTATCAGTACCCACTTAATCCTGTACAGGGTCGCGGTGAGCCGAAGCCTATCCCGGCAGACACAGGAGGCAAGGCAGGACTATACCAAGGATGGGATGCCAGTCCATCACAGGGCATTGGGGGAGATTTTATCAGGCCAATTAACCTTGGCAGCATGTCTTTGGACGTTGTGAGGAAACCGCAGCACCCAGTGAAAACCCACGTTGACACGGGCAGACCATGCAAATTCCACACAGAATGGCACCCGAGCCAGCAATGGAACATGGGACCTTCTTACTGTGAAGCAGCAGCGTGACTCACTGTGCCTCACATTGCTGTTTTTAGTTTTGTGTTTTGGTCCTGTATTTTTGTAAATCACAATTTCATCCAGGTCTTCCTTGCAAATGGGATAGGACAACAATAGGCTCTTACTCGGGTAGTAATTTCATCACAAAAAATCCGTCCATTCAAAATCGTAAAAATCCAATGGTGGTGTGTCTCACCATTGAGTCAGTGCACACATGTTTTTAACCGAGGGTTGAAGTCCGTATAGTTCTGGAAAGAGGTCCACTACTCATTGTACGGTCTTCTTCTTTGCGATTCTTCGAAGCACGATGGTCAGCCTCTGGACATCGTTGTCTTTCAGCTCGGCCTCGAAGTATTTAGTTGAATTCGCAGGCAATACCAAAAGGATTACATGACAGGGATCGCGACGTGAACGCTTCTACCTTGACCCCCCATTGTACGGTGACACATAGTGTACCTGGAATACAGAAAATTCCCGAAATCTGCTATACTGGTAGGTGGCCCGGAGATGGCAGTAGAGCAAATTGATGAGTACATTGTCTTGTGTAGAGCTGTGAGTGGTATCCCTGCTGTGCTTTTCTCCAAATACTCTGGCTTTCCCCCACGTGCAAAGCCCTAATTAATGTTATCATCTGAAAGTTCCATTACAGGATCCTGACACTCAGTGAGGCTTTCCAGAGTAAATACAGGGCATTATTACAAGTATAACACTACCTTAGTTTTCACATAAGCCCTTACATATTTGCAAAGCTTTCCATCGTCAATTTCAAATGCGTTTAGAAACACGACACAAGGGATATATTTCGTTAAATGGTCTTTCTCGCGTTGAGTTTCGTTACCTACGCAATGCAGGTTTCAAGGCAGTGCTGTCGTGCCACACAAACTCCGACTCCCTATTTACATCGGTGAGGCCAATCCAGTACTCTCCACTGAGAACAAGGTCCAACCACAGCTTGGAACATGAGACAAGACAGCAGAGAGAGGAGGTTAAGTTGTCCTCGGCAAATAATCGCACATGTTTAGCTTTGTACATAAATCAACATTATTGTAATAATAAGATTTTTGTTGCTGAAAATGACGCCTTTGGAACGTACACAGGATAGTATGTCAATCCATCCGGCAAAGGACAGTTCTCGTGTTTTTTTTAACAAAACTATAAATCCCATGATCGATCCAATGATGGGTGAAGGCCCCCCAAAGCCATTGACATCTCTCACAATGCAGCCAAAATTGATGTTGTATCCAATTATTTATACTGCTAATTTTAAAAATTGGCAGAAAACCAAAGCAACTGGGAAAAACTAAAATATCAAAGGATAACACTCAAAACCAAGACAGTTTGGCTTGTGTCCATATCTTATACTGCGCTTAATTCTATTTGACTAACTCTGCAAACACAGGTGAGCTCACCTTCTCTTCCATGCTGTGCACGATGAGCAGTGACGCGTTTCGGAATGCCTGACAAGCTTTGTGTGCTTCTCTCCATGTCATGGGGTGGGAATGCTGCAGGAAGTACCACGTGTCATTCCAAAACTTCCATCCTGCCATTCCGGGGTTTCTGCTTGTGTCTAGACAGTGTTAATTCGAGCAAGGCACGTCAACATATGAACGTCTTTCGTACGGCAGGACGGAAAAGGCAACTGATTTGAAAGGAAAGTGTGTTTATCATAGAAGCAGCTCGGTGGCTTAAAGCGTGATTCACGAGCCAGAAGCTCTGATCTTCTGGATCCATTCTCTGGTTTATGCACAATGTAAATAATATTTAGTTTCTTTAGGCCAAATGAGTATCGTCACATGTCTCTTCAATCATTCTACAGACAACACCTTCTCAAAAACCCCATCAATATTGGCACTTGATTTGGTAATTTAAAAGTCTGCGATAATGCAATATCATGTGGACATGTAAAGCATCTAAATATTGCATATTAACACCAATATTTGGGTGACTACAGTTGTTTTATTTTGCAATGGTTAGCAGAATGAATTTCTATTTGGTGATTTACAAAGACCTGTCATATGGCAGACCACATAAAATAAGTCTGACATAGGAGGTAAACATGACATATATGCATCAGTTATTGATACTAATTATTTTTTAAATATACTGGTGGTGAAAACCAGTAACTCAGTGCTTTGAGGTGGGGTTGGTGGATTATACAGATCACACAGGTAACTGTGTGTGCCATTATTACCTAACATGCTGGCTTGTGCAGTGACCTCGGGTTTCTGTCAACACCTACTCTGGTTTCATTCAACATATTTATTTACAAAACAACTTCTATAATATTCCAATGTTGGCCCATCCATCCATTTTGTAAACCGATGTTGGCCCCGACTGAAAAATAGTTCTGACCAGAGGGATTTATTTTTTCAATATAGAAACATTATTATTAGGGTTTAACAAAAGCTGTAAATTTCAATGCCGCACACTGTGGACAAGTTCATTTACCTTCAATCGCTTTAAAGATTTCTGCTTCTGCACATTCCATCATCATAGCCTGTTTAGAGGGATCTGTGTAACCCACACATCGTCCAGTCTGCACATTGAGAAGCTTTCCTTTGGGACTCAGAACAAAGAATGCAGAACTCAGCGGCAAACAGTCTTCACTGAAGATCAAATCCGTGTAATTTGAATCGAGCTGAGACAGAAAAATAAAACCAGTGTTAGAGGCACAAGAGCTCACGTGACATAATTCAATACGCATTCATTGTAATATTATGCAATCCAGTACATGGAACTTTAGGAATAAGTACCTAAAATATAGTCTATATAATATAAAACAGAGTCTATATACAAAACTGCCTGCTGTAGGTATTTCATTTATTAACCTATGTACAGGTTATTGTAAGATGTACCTCATTTAGCAATGAATTGCCATTTCAAACAAAACTGCCTAATATCATGATGCAGGTTTTGACAGCTCGATGTATGACAATTGCTCTCCATAGCCGTTCTTTCAGGATAGCTGTCTCGAGTGTGTAGACATGGTTATCCTGAGAGAACAGCCATGGAGAGAAATTCTCAAAACAGCCTATCGGCTTTGTCATTCCAAATCTGCACGAATAAGCCCTTAGAGGCTGCCAAGCTGAGCATAGCCTTCTGCTCATGCCAGTGGCTGATCGCGGGACGATTCAACCTGGTCGGCTGAGGCAATTTGAAGAAAGAGAGCCCGTATTCCCTTGCAATGGACTTGCAGCCCACCATAGGTATAACCCTGCCTTGCGCCTTGTGTCTGCTGGGATATGCTCCGGCACCCCTGTACGGGATTATGCCGGGACTGATAATGAGATGAAATTATAGATAGATAGATGTGTATTATTATAGGAAATAATTACCCAGTGAGCTTTCAAGCTCTTTACAGGATTCCTGCGACACAACACACGTGTATTCTAATATAGCGAATGGCAGCAATACGATGCCAATGTCAAGGTCTGGTAGCCACGATGAGAGAGGGCTTCAGGTGAGAGTCCGTGTAGTTTCACTCTTCCTCTTCCTTCATTGAAGGAGCACAGATTACAGTGGTTTACTACCGCCATTCTCACCCGGTGGGTCGCGACCTATCAGTGGGCCGCGAGCGCCACCTAGTGGTCCGTGGAGACCAGACCCAAGTGGGCCTTAAAGTGCAAAAGGTTGAGAACCCCTGGTTTAGTATATCGTCCTTAGTTTTGGATGCATGGCCACATGCCCACTGTGGCTTATCTTTAACTCTTTCTAGCTATGAAGTTGTGCCCATCAGCCTCTTGATTTACTGATGTAGGCACTCGTGTCTAGGAGGAATGCCAGAAACTGTCTAGAAATCGTAAGGCTTTCCTGCGTAAATAAATTGATTTGTATGACTGACAACAGATTGACATAAGCGAGTGTTGTTCTGTATTAACCACCTCAATGCATATTTCTTTCTGTACATTCCGCATTCTTAGCAAATTATTGAATGACCACTCTGTGTTTACGCCACACAGCCCTTTTTTCCAAATTAAAACATTATTATTAGCACACAAATATGAGTTGTCGCTGGTTGATAGAGCAGCGTTGTATTCGTAGTTATCTGTAAAACAATATATTTTTTGACAACTGTAATGTGAACCATTCATTCCTCATATATTTAACACACACTATATACCAACATGCACTTTTCTACAAACCAAAATGCCATTCACGTTTTGTAGCATCATTTATAAGGGTTGACCATTAGGTGGAACCGTAATATTCAAAATCACACGTTTAAATAATTACTAGTAGATTATTCAAATAAATAAACGGTGACAATTTCACTAATTGTCCAAGGGCTATGTTACAAAAATGATAATGCACGTCAACAGGTTTTCTTGCTGCTAAATAGTAGAAATACTTTTTTAAAAACAATATCTACTCCCTTCATTTTCGTCTATGTATTGAAATGTAACGTTAGGAAATTCCGATGCTAGAATTCTAATTAAGCAGTCATAGTCATCTCTACAAAGATCCTCGATTTCCTTGAACATGAACTTAGAAATGTCTCTTGCCATTGTCAAATTCCCACACAGTCTCATTATAAATCCCATTTGCTTTGGAATCAATTATTGAACTCGAATCAATTACTGAACATGTCGTATTCTTGCTGCCTCCATTCTAAAGAAGCTGCCTTTCCCTCCAGACCTCTCATCACTTCTCGCACTGTGGGAGCCATGTCTTGCAATTCACGTCTCATCTCCCTGTGAGTGTGCGCTTACATTTTTTTAACTGTGAATCTTCCATGTGAATCTTCCATTGCCACATGCTATGGTGACATCATTGCAATCATGTACCATATTTACTGATGCAGGTTTTCATGGCTCGATTGTATGAGAATTGCCTCCGTAGCTATTCTTTCAGGATAGCCGTGTCGAGTGTTCCTTCTCTCTCCCTCGCGAGGTTTTTCTTCCAGCATGGGAGACACCCTCCAGAGTGGGGTGGGCGAAACGTCGCAAAGGAGAGAGAAGGAACACCCTACACGGCCATCCTGAAAGAACAGCTAAGTACCATATTTGTTTAAAAGAGATGTTGATATTAGGGAGTCCAGACTGATACCATTACGTATACGATTCATACAACTTAATAGCACAAACATTACAATTCGCAACATCATTATTAGACTTGCACTCTCTTACCTGTATCATTATTGAGAATCACTACATCTGCAGGCTTGTTGTATGTATCTGTCCACTGAAAGACATTGCCTAAAACCCGTGATCTCACCTTTGAATGGCACAAATTTGCTATATACGAGTATGGAAGGATATAATTCCAAATGTTGATGTTTCTGAGGAAACCGACATAATTATTTTCAAGAACAAATGTCCCTGCAATCATCACACCATAATCTAGGGTTAAAAACAATACACGCATCACGTATCACATATAAAAGCATTACAAACCATTATTATTTACACTAAATGTTAGCACATGTACCGCTTGAGAAAGCAGTTCAAAGGGCTTAAATGGACAATATCTTTAAGAGGCTTTGATATATGTTTTCACAGGCCGATGTATAACAATTGCTCTTAAGAGCTGCACTTTCTGGATTTCCATGTCGATTGTTTCTCCGCTCCTTCATGATGTTTTGCCTCCCACGTTGGTGGCATCATCAGGCTTCAAAAGCCGAAAGAACAGCTCTTAAGAACAGCTCTCAAAACAGAAGCTGTGGCATAAACTACAAGAGTAGGCCACTTTGTTCAAATGCTATGACCAACGTTTACCAAAAAGGGACTGCCTTGAGAAAAATCAAGGAGTTACTAATTGCTTGCTCACTTGAAAGGATACAAAGTGTCTCCACTGAGAGATGGGAGATTCCCCTTGGGCCACAGTCAAAATAAACAGCAGTGCCCGTGCGATGAATAACGATTGGTTATAAAGTTGATCCACTACTGAATTATGCATCCGTTCTTTAGCATATTAACCTCTTCGTTTACCTAAGGACACCTGGGAATATGAGTCTATTGAGCCATTTCTAGAACGGTGCTGCTTAGGGTGTTTGGCCAAATCCATAGTGAATACGTTTGTCTGTGGGTGGAAACTGAAATATTCTGGATGAAATCGAAGTCATCAATGACGGCCGTTTCTCATTGAACTTTGAGATGAAGGACTCCCCGTGACAGGTCAGTCATGAAGGTTGTTTGATCATACTTCAATGATTAGTGTAGGTTGAAGGGAGGCCCACAACTGATTCATATACCATTCATCAATGATATTAGCCGAGAATGGGACTCAAACTCAGCTTATCAGGTTTAAAGCAAACTGCAGCATTCACTGTGTCACTGCTCCTCTTTTTCCCGGATAGAAATCCATAAATATGATGGCATAACACTCAAATACCGCAACTATTGCATAAGACACTTTTACTTTCTCCAGTGGTGGCACACATCTGTGGTAATAATTTGCCGATCACACAATCAGGTTTTACTTAAGCTGGAAGGAACTGTTGAGCTATGTAGCTTTTTTTAACAGTCGTCCAGTGGGTAGGGGTAAGCAAGTTACAACATCTCAGGGCCCCAGGGGCAATTTAGTCAGGACAATTAACCTAGGCAGTATGTCTTTGGACTGTGGGAGGAAACCGGAGTAACCAGCGAAAACCCACACATACAGGGGGAGAACAAGCAAACTCCACACAGAAAGGCACCTGAGCCGGATATCGAACCCGGAACATTCTTTCTGCAAGGCAGCAGCAGTAATTAATGCGCCACTGTGCCCCCTCCCAGAGACTTGTCAAACTTAGAAACCTGTCGACAACTTACAAAGCTATCGGCATACAATCTCACCCAACACTAGATGGCACGCAACATAGTCCACCGAACCACAGGCCTCACCGTTAAACTCCTTCTGCAGCTGCCCAATGATCATGGTGCCCTCCAGTGGAACGGTCACTGGGCCATGAGCAGCAGTGCTCACCGAGTCCACGAACCACCCGTTGATGTATAGTTCACAAACACTTGTTGTGCTACTCACAGTCAGCACTACCGATTGCCAGCTGGATAATGGTAAATCGAGCCAGTTGTTTGAGTAAATCACTTTTCTGAGAAAACACATGCACAAACACACATGGGTTAGTTTAATTGCGAGCGGCCGGGTTGCTAGTTTGTATCCTGCTTTAGGTATACTCGGTGTAAACTCTATTAAACCTCGATAAGATGATTCCCACTTTGTGGAGTGACAGCAGTCATTTCACTAAGGTTGTAACCGGTCTTTGCCATGGAAATGTAGAATTTCCACCACTGGCTCAGCGTTATCGATGAAGATAAACGTTGCCCCATTGCTTGTTTGAACAGAGATATACTTTGACCCGACGACACGTGTTTGGTTCCAAAGCATCACAGAGTCTCAATACTCTTTTCAGGAGGGTCCTGTATTAGGTAAATATCCATTAACAAGTGTTGAGGATGTGGGAGGAAACCAGAGTACCCAGAGAAAATCCGACACTCTTACGAGGTGATGACACTCAGCACTGCCATCTCCTGGTCAGACCATTGAAGAGATGGCAATATTTAGACATGTATTGGTAGTGTTATTAAAAAACAACGATGTCCAGAAGCTGACCATCGTGCTTCGAAGAATCGCAAAGAAGAAGATTAAAAAAAGACATTGGTGAACTAATGACAAATAATGAACAATATTTTTATTTTAAAAGGTTGTTTTCGGTTTGGTGTCATGAGACTGCTAAACCAAATGACAATAAACAACACGTCAATAACATACCCCATGACGATGAACTCGATTCCACGTGGGAGGAGTATAACTGACAGTAGGTCTTGTTGTCGTATCGTGTTGTAACTTAGAATACACATGGACGATGTCTTCTCAGAATATTTCACCCAAAAGTTTATTGAGAAATCCTTCAGGCTTTCTGAAATTGCGTTCTCATATTTCAGGTGACTCAGAGTAGGTGATTGGGTGTTAAACAATACATCGAAGCCATAATTAAAATCTGATAATGAAAAAAAGACACATGACACATTTATTTTTACGAGACAATCTTTAAAACAAAATATATTAGACCTTCAGGAGCAGTACAAAAAATGTACAAGGCTATGATTCCGTGTATTGATGTAGGTTTTCATGGCTCGATGTATTACAATTGCTTTGATGAGCTGCTATCTCGGGATAGCCGTGTTGAGCATTGGAGGTCTCCAACATGGGAGGTGACACGTCGCAAAGGAGAGAGGAGAAACGCTCGACATGGCTATCCCAAAAGAGCATTTCTTAAGAGCTAGGATTCAGGTTTAGCATAAACTGAAAATCCCTGTACTGCCATTGATATTGCCTGATGACAGAATAATTTTAAAAATCCAAGGTAGACAGTTTGGTGCAATGGACAATTCAATAGTCAGCATATAACACAAAGTGAATCGCAACACTTTTTAGGAGGCTCCAGATCTGAAATGTTTGGCCGATACCATTAATTTGGGGTTGGCATGTGGGCGGAAACTGGCCTATGCAGAGAAATCCCACGGATAAGAGGGGAAACTCAATATTTCCATACTGTAGCCCTGGTACTCAGCGCTTTGTGACCCTCGGGTGACAGGCGCTATATAAATCCATCCATCCATTTTCTGAAACCGCTTAATCCAATACAGGGACGCGGTGAGCCGGAGCCTATCCCGGCAGACACAGGGCGCAAGGCAGGGGAACACCAAGGATGGGACGCCAGTCCATCGCAGGGTGCCTGGGGAAATTTAGTCAGTACGCCAATTAACCTGGCAGCATGTCTTTGGACGGTGGGAGGAAACCGGAGTGCCCGGCGAAAACCCACGCGGACACGGGGAGAACATGCAAACTCCACACAGAAAGGCACCCCGAGCCGAGATTCGAACCCGGGACCTTCTTGCTGTGAGGCGGAAGCGCTACCCACTACGCCACCGTGCCGCCCCGCTATATAAATTGAATTATTAATTATTATTAATTATTAATTACAGTACAACATCCACTTAAATGGTCCTTATTGCATCGACATCTTCATTGAATAACAACACTTGCTCCATTAGCTGTAGCTAAAACATAAAAATGTGTTCAAGGCAACAGACTACGTTGGAGTAAAACATCTAAAAAATAAAGTCGTGGATAACAGTACTCACATGTTTCTATGGTAAATGCTGGTCCAGTTACATTGAGGGCATCGATATCTTGTAACGTTAGATCACTGGTAACGTAGCTGAAGAGCAAACGCACATCATCGCAATATAGCAAGATTGTCCTGTCAAATATATACCAGGTAATGATGTACGTCTCTTGAGTCGACACTGCTGTTTGAATAAGTAATTCATTCATTCCAGATAAAGTGTACATTTCAAAGCTTCCCTCTATATTTGGAGGATTTAACCTAAGCTTGACTCTAAGCAGGTCGCCTGCTTGCTCGAAGTTTACAAACGTCATAATGTGTTCAGTTGATACGGGCAAAGAGATGTTCACTGACACGATCTCAGGCACGACAAATGGACTTTGGAAAGTTATGGTCGTACCGTGTGCTTGAACAAAACCTTGGGTGAGGAAGGAAACAGAAGAACAATGCATGGAGTGTGCACGATGCTATACGGTAAGCAATTTTAAAAACGTTACTTATTTGATCCGCGACCCCATTATTCGCGACTCCTAGAGTTTTTTCAGTCACGCTTTATGAAACAGCTTCCGATTGTCGGCAATTATTTTCACCGATAAGTGGATTTCACCGGTAAACGCATCCAATTATCTGCTATTTTGATAAGTGGATGATCCGTGACAAGCACCCACCACATCACTGCGGATAAAATAAGTCCTGATAAATTAAATTTGTCATTTAGTCAATCCCTGAATCACCTGGAATGTCACCATCAGCATTGTCAGAAACCGATAAATCCTGTATAGGGTTGCGGTGAGCCGGAGCCTATCCCGGCAGACACAGGGCGCAAGGCAGGGCTATACCTAGTATAGGACGCCAGTCCATCACAGGGCACCGGTGGCAATTTAGTCAGCAGGCCAATTAAACCATACAGCAGGATGTCTTTGGACTGTGGGAGGATACCGGAGTGCCCGGCGAAAACCCACGCGGACACAGGGAGAACATGCAAACGCCACACAGAAATGCACTCGAGCCGGGATTCGAACCAAGTCACTTCTTGCTGTGAGGCGGCAATGCTACTCACTGCTACGCCACCGTGCCGTCCTGCACCTGGAATGTGCCCAATCTAATGTTTGCTGGGTGACCACCATGCACTAACAAGTTCTATTTGACGAGAGGGTGATATGGTCGGCAGAAGAGGGCAGTGAGGCAACATCAAATAGTGGTACTCAATAATGTGGTACTCAACCTTTATGTCCTCAAGTCTATGTAACCCACACTGACCATGTGAATACATCCCAGAAATGACGCGGGTTGCAATATGAACTTAGTTTGGCGTAATTTGATCCAGGTGTCTTATTATTCAAAGGCTACTAGCGATGAACGCCACCTCCTTCATGGACGTCAAC
>JAZEWU010000013.1:1142843-1156786 GCA_036362915.1 Geotria australis
GAGCCGCGTGCCTCCCTCCACTCATTAAACGATCACGTCACCATCCGATCAACTGCTGTCGAGCGTGTTTGCTGCAAGTCAGCAAGGTTGTGTGTTTGCTTTGGTTTGTGTCTGCCGGGATGGGCTCCGGCTCACTGCGACTCTGTACAGGATTAGGCGGTTAGGCGAGGAAAGCGCAGAGAGGCGGAGGAGGCAAATAGGATGTTTGCCGGCGCCATATTGCCACACACTGCTTCCTATATATTATGATGTTTTCGGCCAAATAATTAATTAGTGTTTTTTTATTGTGGGAGGAAACCGGAGAACCCGGAGGAAACCTACGCAAAACAGGGGGAGAACACACAAACTCCACTCAAAAAAAGCACCCAAGCCGCGATTCGAACCCGGGACCTTCCTGTTGCGAGGCGCAGATGTTACCACTGCGCCACCCTGGTCACTTACAACACCCCTACATCCATCCATCCATTGCCAGAAACCACGTTGTTCTATATAGGGTCGCGGTGCGCCAGAGCCTATCCCGGCAGACACAGGGCGCAAGGCAGGGCTATACCCAGGCTCGTACGTCAGTCCCTCACAGGGCAATTTAGTCCGCAGGCCAATTAACCTATGGAGCAGCATGTATTTGGACTGTGAGAGGAAACCCGAGTGCCCGGCGCAAGCCCACGAGGACACGGGGAGAGAACGTGCAAACTCCACACAGAAAGGCACCCGAGCCGGGATACAAACCCGGGCCCTTCTTACTGTCCCGCTTGAAAACAAACGGACTGTGTCAGTGGTTCCTTCCTGTCGCTCGATGCAGCGTTACATCTGCTTGGACATTCGGACACAACTCGTGGTATGACTCCCGTTAAAATGACGGCACACTGGGGATCAAGGTAGCAGCGTTCACGTCGCGATCCCTGTCAAGTAATACTTGGTATTACCTGCAAATTCTACCAAACACTTCGAAGGCGAGGAGCTGAAAGACAACGATGTCCAGAATCTCAACAGATGCCAGAAGCCCCTCAGTCTGGAGCAAGAAGAGAGAGAGGCCAATGCCCGCCTTTAAGGCCAGCACTGACTTATATCTCTAAATGTTCGAATCCCGCTCACGGCCAGCACCAGCGACGATTTTCTGAACCGTTCCTGGGCCTCCCCTAGCTCGACTCAGCCTCAAACATTGCCGCTAGGGAGACAAAGGCGGCCGGGCGTGGTGCCGATCACCCACCCCCTCTGTGTGTGCCGTGTCGACATTCATAGGTGCTACTCGCTAACGGCACTTGCCCCTACAGTCTGTTAAGGCTATACGGGGGATCTTTGTCTTTGGGGTGACGGGGAGGGCAGGGTGACGTGTCCCCCATAATGATTGTGCTCTCCTCCTCCTCCTACCCCCCAACGCCCTTGCGTCTATTTACTCATTTCGCCAACGGAGTGGCAGCCCTCGTGTCTCTAAACTACTGTGCTCTACAGCAGACCGTTCAGGCTATACGGGGGATATTTGTATGTTTTTTGTCGCAAGGCCCCCACTTGGGTCTGGTTTCCACGGCCTACTCGGTGACGCTGGTGGGTCGCGACCCACCGGTTGAGAATTGCCGGTCGGTAGTTTACAGCCTCGTAAATGCAGCGTGTAGAGCACTCGGCGCGTGGAGCAGCCCTCCAACTTGAAGTGCGTCGCTCCGACAGCCGGAGCTGCCCTTCACTCCGACTGTGCGGGAACAAGCGGCTGATTGTGTCGTGAGAGGAACGGCCAATAGCTTGGAATGAATGGGTGAGTTGAATGTTCTTAAATTGTTCCGTATGTGTGTCGCATGCGGCTCGCTTTGTCGTTGAACAAAAGGAAACTAATGCGCTGGTGCATTCTTGTTTGAACTGCTCCAATGTGAGCGTGGAGCAATGTATGCCGTGGCTTACACAATTGCGATGTGGTTGTGTGCCGTGTGCCAGGCGCGTTGTGTACATTTTTCACGCGTGCCGCTCGTTGCGTGTTTGTTTTCAGCGCATGCGTTCTACTGTGAGATATAACATATTTTCAAGAGTTTATCTATTGTTTACTGTCATCTTACATATCTACACAAATATACAGAGATTTACATTTTATAGCCCATCCATCCACTGTCAGAAACCACCTAACACTGTATAGGGTTGCGGTGAGCCAGAGCCTATCCCGGCAGATACAGGGCGCAAGGCAGGGCTATACCTATGATGGAACGCCAGTCCATCACATGGCTCCGGGAGCAATTTTTTCCGAATGCCGATTAACGTAACTTCAAATTTAAAGCGTGTTTATACTCAAATTATTAATCGACGCGACTTCTTAGTCGCTGGTGCCGAGCCAGGGGGTGGGAACTTAAAGTCCCTCCGTACAACAACTACGCTTCACTTCACTCAAAGTGATACTAATTTTATCTACCGTGAAGTGGTAGGTTAAGTTGTTGCCCAACGGGGATATGTGAATACAGTAGAGCTGCAATATGCGATTATTGAAATAACCGGTAAAGCTACTGACCAACGGTCCCAATGGCTCAACCAATCGCACAACACGACATTGATTTGGGTGAAAAAACCGGCATCACCTTTGTTCCCACGTGTGCCGCTGGACGGGAGGCGATGTGTTGAGGGTGGGGAGCGTCGTAACCACCGGCCGCATCACGCCGCCTCTGGCTTCAGTTGAGGTTTCCTGCAATAAAAACCTGCCTTCAGGATATGGCGATGGCCTCCGTTTTTAAAGGGGCCCCGAGTAACGGACCACGGAACCATCAGTCATTCATTGATCGTCAGATACCGCGTAATCCCCTACACAGGGTTGCCGTGAGCAGGAGCCTATCCCGGCAGATTTTTAGTCCGCACGCCAATTAACCTATGCAACAGCAGCAGCATGCCTTTGGACTGTGGGCGGAAACCGGAGTTGCCCGGCGAAAACGTTTCACTTATTTTCGTGTACAAATCGCCACGGTTGTTAGAAAGCAGTCATGTGTTGTGGGCTCGTGGAGCCCTGACCGCCGCGCTGTCCATCCGACTGCGTGCTAACGCGCCGCATGTCACAGATGGACCACGTAAGGTTCGACCGCTGTGGAGTTTGTCATTGACGGTTCTGGTGAAGGAGAAACACAAAAAATGCGGGTGAAAACGCAAAGCAAAATAAATACATTATACTGATATTTTTACGGGCATGCCAAAGTATAATGGTTGGCGCAATGGACTTAATAGAAATCGCTGGATCGGTGGGGTCAAGTGTGGGCACTGCCATCTCTTTTTAGGTGTTTGCCCAGCTTGGAAGACAAACCAAATAGCTGATGATGTTTCAGACGTGGGAGGCGAAACGTCGCGAGGGAGAGAACAGCTCTGAAGAGCAACCATCATGAATCAAGCCGTGAAAACCTACATCAGTACAAACAAAATACCCTCTGTAGGGGGACTCTCTAGAGCTCCCTCTAGAGGAGGCCTTTCTTCCAGCAGTGGAGTGAGCAAGTCGTTTTCGGGCTGTTGTTCTTTCGGGATAGCCGTGTCAGAGACGTTTCGCCTCCCACGTTGGAAGCATCATCACTCAGGCGTTGGAGGCGAAACATCGCGAGGGATAGCACTCGACAAGGCGATCCCGAAAAAACAGCTCTGAAGAGCAACCATCGTGAATCGAGCCGTGGAAACTTACATCAGTACAAGTTTAGCGTTGTCCATTTAGTGAAACAGGCGTTGAGCGTGGGCAGGCACTGCCAGGGGCATGCTTGTCGCACTATTGTACAATATTTCAGTGGCTCTTATTCGTTTTGCAACCGAGAAGCAAGATTCCAAAGTCAGTCTCTGTGTTCTAACTCGGAGAGACCCCATCGCCGCGTTCCTGTTGGCTCTCGTTTGTGTCCGCCCTTTTGGGCTGGATGCCAACTCAGTAAAAGTCTGTGCCCGGCAGCCAAAAGGGAGCCAAAGCGACTCCACCAAGACCTCACCCTCGACGGCACAAATCGGGAGCGCTTGGACGGTGTAAGACGGCGTGAAAAATCGGTCGACTTACTTTTCCAGCGTCGATCCGCGTGCGTTGTGCCCGCGTCCCAGCGGTTATCACCGCTGTGCTGCATTCCAAGCGACCTGGCTTCAATCACACCACCATGTGCGTTAGTGGCGAGCCTCCGACACTCTGCGTGGCCTTAAGGTGCACCTGGCCTGGCACAGGCGCCCGTGGTGACGCCACCGCCGATTAGTGGCGAACGCCGGTTGTAATGCAGAGGTGCGGGGTAGCCAGGTAGATTTAGGTGTGAGCCGTGCCAGCCTTAAACGCTGTTCACAGCGCTGGCTAAACAGCCGACGACCGTGTTGATTTTTTTCTGCCTCTACCGTGTTTTCGCTGTTGTTGTCGTGTCAGTCGTAGGACTTTAATCGCAAGGTGCCCTCAAGAATGTCTCTCGGCCGTAAGCGACATTCCCAGCTGAGGGTGGTGGACGAGCCGCCCGATGGCGGGTGGGGTTGGATGGTCGTGCTCAACTTTTTCGTGGTAAGAATTCCATTCGTTGTCGCAGCCACTTTCTGTTCTCAATTAGCGGGCAATGGCAGCACTGGCCGTGGGGAGAGCGGGAAATCAGAGGGAAGTGTTTTGATGTGCATCTCTGCTAACAGTTCCTTATTACCGGTGCTTAAATTCAGCCGCAAGTCAGGAACGTCCGTTCCGGGCAGTCATTTTGGTCACGCTGCATCCTTCGACTGTTTTTTTTTCATTTCCACGGTCCATGTGTCTTGTGGTTTGCAAGGAATGTACGTGCATGCTGCTCACGCTTACTTTCAGGACATCCAGTAACGCTTATTGTATTGATTGTATCCCTGAGATAAACTCTCTTTGACAAGCGTGCAGAAATACGTCAAAATCACGCGACCGGCCAGCCTAACTGCATTCCAGAGAAGAAAAACAAATTACCGAGTGAGAATGTATGCCCTGCTTCTCACAGACTCGAATATTGTAGCGTACAGTAATATTGTAGTGTTACAGTATGTAGAGAACTGTCTCGGTGACGGTGTGGTCTGGCTGCTAGACGGGCAGTGGGAATGATGCACGTTAATGTCACGTGTTAAAATCCTGCATAGGTGTTGACTCAATTCATCATCTTTCCTCTGGTTACAATATGCATGACTTCCTCGTATATTAATGGTGGGTGTGCTACGGACTCACATTCCGTGGGCTAAGGGCCATGGCCAGAGTCGATCAATGCTTAAGTTTGTTGGTGGGGGGGGGAACCTACATATTTATACTGTCCTTTTCAGATTGACCATTTCTGGCATGAAAAGTGGCTCGATTATTTACTTCTCTTTTGCAAGGAAGTGTTAATAAAGGCTGCGGTCCTATTTGTGCAGCAGCATAGCTTAGTGTATCTACGACACGAGGAAATGTTTGCCGTGATGATCATTCAAAAATGTTATTTTGATGACCAAATAATGAACTCCACACTCCACACCGAAAGGCACCCGAGTCTGGATTCGAACCCAGGGACTTCTTGCTGCGAGGCGGCAGCGCTGCTCACTGCTCCACCGTGCCGCCCGCATCGTGTTAATGGCTGACAAACATCTACACTCTCAGACTGCCATTAAGTCATAGTCATTCAGGCATGGTCATTTTAAATTATTAATATGTTAATATAACCGTTAATGTGTGTCAATGCACACATTCACGGTTATATGCTGAGTGTGGAATTCCTCCGTGGTAGTGTTATGGGGACGGTTGTGCCAACACAGTTGCGTAACGTTTAATAACATAGTATACGTTTAACTTTACTTTCGTTGACATTTGGGCTGTACTGAACATTCTGTATGTGTGCACTAGCTGGCTAAAGCACACAGATACAAGAACATACAAGTTCAGATAAACAAAGGCATGAAGTTTACCCCGTTTATCATTAACGCTCTCCAATATGGGTCAATAATTTACAGTGCTGAACGCCTGATGATGCTTCCAACGTGGGAGGCGAAACGTCGGCGATGGAGAGAGGGCGTACCGCTCAGTGACACGGCTATCCCGAAAGAACAGCTCTGAAGAGCAACCGTCATGAATCGAGCCGTGAAAACCTACATCAGTACAGTACTTAGTCAATCCACTGCTGCGTGAAGATGTCCCTTTGCCTCGCCGGTCGCGACAGTTGTTTGCCCATATTTCACCTCGCCGGCCAGTGTAGGTTTGTGAAGGCGGGGTGGCTGAGAAGTGAAATAAAATCACGAGCTTCCTCGCACAGTTCGCTAACTGCTGCACCACCGTTCACAAGCAACAGGAGATTTGTATTGTGTATGCGAGTTACGTTCAATGACCCTATTTATTGAAGGAGGAACTAATGATTGACGGATAGTCAGAGATCACACTTTTACATGATTAATTCACTATCAGTCCCTGCTTTATCCTGTACAAGGTCGCGGTGAGCCGGAGCGTATCCTGGCAGACACAGGGCGCAAGGCAGGGCTATACCTAGGATGTGACGCCAATCGATCACAGGGCACTGGGGCAATTTAGTCAGGCAAAATTAACTTAGCCAGCAGGATGTCTTTGAACTGTGGGAGTAAACCAGAGTACCTGGCGAAAACCCATACGGACATGGGGAGAACATACAAACTCCACACAGAAAGGCAAACAAGCCGCGAATTAAACTCGGCACCTTCTAGATGCGAGGTGGCAGCACTCTGCCACCGTGCAGCCCTTATAGAATTACAATGAAATACATATATTTAAAACGTATGTAACAAATAACAACTATATTTAGCAATAATTTAAGACAAGTTTAATGTGGTTTCGTAAATAAGGTGAATTGTATTTTAAATTGCTAAAGGTACAACATAACACGTAATTACTGAGAAGGAAAGTGACTAGATTAGGCAATTAGTGGATAAAATTTGACCAAATCCAATAAAGGTCAACAAATTGCGTGAGACATTTCAAATTATGCGCGACATAACCTATTAAGAGTATCACTGATGAATGCTGTGATTGTGATTAGGGATGGTGAGGCAAATCATTCGCTATCAATTTACGCTCTGCGTGCAAACACATGTGTCACTTGTGATGCAGATATAAAACAAATACTTACTGTATGCTGTCGGCAATGAAAATGCTAATTCCACTTGGAGGTGTTCACCGTGAAACGTCTACCGTTTGCTGGAACACGACTGCCGAGCTGGAGTAAAAAAAAACACGTTAAAGCAACAGGTCCTTGTTGACATTTATCAAGGCGGCCAATTTTTCCAAACCTCTGCTTGTGTAAACATTTAGCGTGTTATTATATCTAAGTCAAGTCACGCGAAAACAAACAAAAAAAACCCACTAAATATAACCGCGATATATTTCAGTTCGCCCTGTCGGCGTGCTTTTTTCACCGCTGTTGCAACATCCTCGCGCACGTAAACATACGAGCAGCGTGAAATTGTAACGACTATTTTCGTGCCATCAGATCGTAACCTTATCGTGGCGGAGGGCTTTGCGTGTTACAATGAACCCCAGAGCTACATGCCCTGAAGTCAAGTGCTCCTGCTTGGGTCTCCGTTGTATGCACAAGTCTTGGGGGAGTTTCGAGACAAACAGCGACTAAAGGAGGTTGGCACCAGGAAAAACATAAAAATTCTGCTCTAATATCCTGAGCATTGGGAGGCAACCGGCCAAGCTGAGTTAACCTGGACAGCGGCAGTTCAAACCGGCAGCATTATAGCAAGAAATTATGAGTGAAGTGCGTTATCCATCCATCCATCCATTTTCTTTGAAGTGCGTTATCAATAATTTAATATACTGAATGAGTACACCGGGGAGTTTTCCGGGGTCAACAGCACTTGACCTGTAATCCTGAGGGCGCCAGTTCGATTCCATCTCCCGGGCCTGGCAGTTGAAACATTGTGGGTAAGTTTCTTAAGTACCCCGAATTGTACCGATGTAGGTTTTCACAGCTCGATGTATGAGAATTGCTCCCCATGGCTGTTCATTCAGGATAGCCGTGTTGCGTGTTCCTTCTCTGTCCTTCACGACGTTTTGCCACCAAGCCGCCCCTGCACTAGGTTGGTTTTTGTAAATGCTCAGCTCAAACAACACGTGTTATTTGACTTAATGAGAGATAATTTCCAGCGCATGCTCCAGTCTAGAGCCCGTGTATGCTGCTTTAAAGACTCAATATTTGCCTTGACATCTCAAGCATGCCTTGGCGCAGACAGGACAGTAATCCATAAAAGGAGCTTCTCAGCCACTTGCGGCTTATAACTTGCGTAACACTCTTTGTGTGGGAATGCCTCGAGTTGTTTGATACCACGGTGATGTGTTTTATTTTTCTGCTGAATTATATTTATTAAAGCAGTTCGGTCATCCTGGCAGCTGACCCACTTTCAGTGTTGGCTTAAGACTTTACTAATCTCCGACGTTTCACCGTATTGTTTGCTCATGTATTCTCACCATCAAAGACTTCTTCTCCTACCTACCACCACAAATCGCCAGTGCCTCAAGAACTTGTCTCTCAGTTTATGTGATAGTACAACTAGCAGAGTACCCGCTCGATCAAGGTAGAAGCGTTCAAGTCGCGATCCCTGTCAAGTAATACTTGGTATTACCTGCAAATTCTACCAAACACTTCGAAGCCGAGGAGCTGAAAGACAACGATGTCCAGAAGCTCAACAGATGCCAGAAGCCCCTCAGTCTGGAGCAAGAAGAGATGCCAATGCCCGCCGCCTTTAAGGCCAGCGCTGTCTATTATATCTCTAAATGCTGAAGGGCTGCCTGCGACTAAAGAAGAACTTGTTGCGATGGGAAACTGTCATATAACAATCACGCTTCGAAGAATCGAATCGAATTCGAACCCGCTCGATGGCTCACTGCAACCCTTTACGGGATCAAGCGGTTCATGACAAATGAACGAACGAACGCGAGGCCATCGTAAAGCGAGTTTACGCGTCCCCGATGGGCGTACGGCGCGACCACGAGATCGCGGGCGATGGTCTGTCTCGCGTAACGTGCGCCCCCGTGTTCTCCTGCGGCCAGGTCAACGTGCTCGTCATGGGCTCGCTCAAGTCGTTCGGCCTCCTGTTCGTGGCGCTGCAGGACGAGTTTGGCGGCACGTCGGAGCAGCTCAGCTGGATAGGCTCCATCATGTCCAGCATTCGACTCATCGGAGGTACCGAATGTCCTTGCGCGGGGCCATCAAAAAATACGCCCTAGGCTACTCGCCGCGCTGCCGTGCTTGCCCTTGCCTCCTTGGCACGTGGAAATCCATCCTGCAATTTTCTAAACCGCTTATTCTGGCGAGGGTCGCGGTGGCAACAGTCCAAGGAGAGTGGACCAGACATCCCTTTCCTCAGCAACAGATTCCAGCTTTTCCTGGGGGATTCCTAGGTGTTGCCAGGCCAGGCCAGGCTAAGGATATAATCCCAGCAGATAGAAATGCTGCTGTAAATAACTTTTGGCCCTATAGTGCTCATGTAGGGCTCTTATAACGTTACACACATGAGTGGCATTTGTTAATTGTGTCAAACCAAGCTGATACAACTCTTTGCTTCACATCAAACTTTTGCTTTATATCAATGAGACTGGAACACATTCGCCCTGAAGATACAGTGGTTACTGGTCACAATTGTTATACATTTTTTTTTGGGATTAAATAGATGCTTTGCCTGTTTATGTAATAATGTATATCGATTCGCTGG
This sequence comes from Geotria australis, assembly GCA_036362915.1. NCBI lineage: Eukaryota > Metazoa > Chordata > Hyperoartia > Petromyzontiformes > Geotriidae > Geotria > Geotria australis. The sequence continues at coordinate 1,152,459 of JAZEWU010000013.1, forward strand.
GAGTAAATAGAAGACAGACAGGTCTCCGTAAGCCAGTCTCCACAATCGCTCTCAAAATCCTCGACGCCTGTTCAAACAAATGAACCTTTCTGGCTTTCATGGGATTAGTGCAGCTGCCAAGAAACGGGATGTATGCTTGTTTCACCGACACAGGCGGTTACATTCGCTTGATAGTGAAAGGTAGTCGAGCATGAGATACACTTGAATAAACATGAGCTGACAAACACGACACCGCTGACGCTTTGATTATGAAACTCGATACCGCGTGCTGTGCCAGTTTACAAAATACTACGGTACAATGGTTACCACACCGTACCTGGAAACTGAAAATATAATTCTGAAGCAGCGAGACATGGATTTGCACCGAGCCAGAAAGAAGAACACGTGGGTTAGCGAACATGCCCAAGTTCAATTACCCCTCAGGGCCAACACCAGCAATGTTTGTCGTGGCGGCACGGGTTCGAGTCCAGGCTCGGGTGCCTTTGTGGAGTTTGCATGTCCTTCCAGTGTCTGAGTAAGGTTTTCTGTTACAGTCCAAAGACACCCTGCTGTCTAGGTTAATTGTCCTGAGTAAATTGCCCCCGGTACCCTGAGACATTATAACGTGCTTACCCGCTTGACAATTGTTAAAAAGAACTACATAGCTCAACGGTTCCTTCTAGTCTACCATAAATAAAAAAAACTGACTGACTGATCCAGTCCTGGGCCTCCGCTAAGTCGGCTCAACCTCGTCGCATAAACGTCGTCGCTAGGGACACAAAGACAGCTGGGCTTGCTGCTGGACACCCACCCCCCTCAGGTGCCACTCTTGGAAGCATCAGCGTCGGGAGGCAAAACGTCGCGAGCGAGAGATGGAGATCGCTCAGTGGTCACGGCCGTCCCGAAAGAACAGCTCTGAAGAGCGAGCATCGTGAATCGAGCCGTGACAAACCTTACACCGAGTCCACCGTCGTCCGCGTGTTCCCGCGTGCGGTGCAGGCCCCTTGGCCGTGCTGGTGTGCGGGAAGCTGGGCGAGCGTGCGGGCGCCGTGCTGGGCGGACTCGTGGTGGCTGCTGGCTACATCGCCAGCGTCTGGGCCGGCAGTCTGCTGTTCTTCTACCTGTCGCTGGGCCTGGTCGTGGGTACGAACGCCGCACACGAGCCGGCCACGGTGCCGGAGCACCGCCGTGGAGAATCGGCGCGTGCAGGCCAGGGGGTTCGCGCCTGCTGAGTCGTTCTCTCGTCGAATGAGAGTACCTTCGACCTTGAATGAATATGTGCCGCGCGTTATAAATGTAAAATTATTATTATTATTATTGTTTGCACCTCGAGGCTACACTCGGACCGCGACCCTGTACTGGATTAAGCGTTTTCTGAAAATGGATGGATGGATGGCTACACTCGGCCCACTCGGGTCTGGTCCCCACGGACCGCTTGGTGGGGCTCGAGGCCCGCTGATGGGTCGCGACCCACCGGTTGGGAATGGCAGATGTACGTGTCGAGCGTTCGACACGGCTATCCCGAAAGAACAGCTCTGAACAGCGACTATCATGATTCGAGCCGTGAAAACCTACATCCGTACGATGCCAGCAATTATAAATGGGGAATTTCCACACGAGCTCAAGGTCACGAAGATTGGCACTGACGTTTGAATGCTGAACCCCTGCAACAAGCAGCAAACGTGCTACCACGCGGCCACAAAGCGATTTTTGAGCGGCGATTAAATGTTGACGTCACTAAACTATCGCCCCAACCCTCGGCAGGAAAACGGCCCTTTGAAAATGGATGGATACACTTGATATTGGACGAAATAATCTCATGTTTCTAAGCCTCCTCTGGTCATTAAAAGATAAATGACGCTACCACTAATGTAAATTGAAAGGTCAGTGAAATATAGATAGATAGATGTGTATTTTTACAGCAGAAAATACCGCGTGACCTTGCAAGCTCCGGATGCAGGATTCCTGCAACACAAAGAAACGCTCAAAATATCTAAGTGAAGTAGTCGGTAAGAGTAATCGAATTCTTAATACAAAATATAGTCTGCCAGCCCCACTCAAAAATAAAGCATGACACAGACTGTTCGTGATAAATGTTCTCTAGCAGAGTACCCGTCCTACAGGCGATCTCGTTCCAAGTGTTTAACACGTTCTTCTGACGTCAAAATAAGGACGGAAAAGTGCTTCAAGAGGGTCGATGGTGCAGAAGTTGGGAATATAAAGCTGAAATAGTGTTAACGTTTCAGAAAAGCAATGAACTGGAAAGTAAATCTGAAATAAGACACAAAAGCCTTGGTGTGGTGCAGATAAAATGTGCACTTATGAAGGCTGAAGGATTTGAACCCGGTACTCTCACTGCAGACATAAAAACACTTGCTCCATTACGGAGATAGATGTGACTATCAGCCCTGACGCTGATAAAACTTCTCTCGCTGGCGCATTTCATACGTCTGCCAATAAACCTCTGCACGGTCCGGTCTGCGTTGGCGGACTGTGGGAACCTGTGTTTAGCCGATAGGCCCCCACGACCACACTTTCCCTTCGCAACTCAGAGGCGGCGGAGCTTGTTTTGGTGATCTTAACACACGCAGCGTTTGGAGCACAAGACGCGGTGTGATTTGAGGCCTGGAGGCCGCTAGGCTCACGCCCGTTAGGGGGGCGGCCGCGCGGCTTAGCTTCGTTTGGAATGAGCGTCCCAATCGCGGCTCGCTATGATTAATAATCAATACGTGGGAAGCAAAGCCGAAATAAAACGTAAACAATCCTCGGGGTTGTGCAAGTACACTTTATCATTATTAATGGTTCGAACCCGGTATGCTCCTTGTGGACATACACACGTCTCTAAAAACACACGCTCCGTTATGTAATATAAATATTGAAAAATATAATAGCATTTTCTAGAGCGCATTTCACCCGAGGGTCACATAGCGCTGCACAAGGGCCGCGGAGAGAACGGCATGTCAACAACGACATAAAAAAGCAATGAATAAAAACCAAAGCAACACAAATTAAATTACGTCATCCCTTCTAGAATCCGGAGATAACATCTACACATGACGAGGCGGTATCTGAAACTTTCTTCCTTCAGGCGGTTTCCTAATTGCCCTGGAGCTGTACGCGCCTCGTGCACAATAGCTCCTTCTCGGGGTGATCCGCCAACCCTCCCGCCAAAGCTTCCGAGTCGCTGGATCGCAGCCGCGCAATCATTGCCACCGCGCCAGGCAATTGCTGCCCATCAGTCCGCTTCACAAAGAGAGAACACATTACTTGAGGCATTTTGGCGAGACTTTGCAACGCTGTGCTTTGTCAGACGATAATGGCGGGGGGCAGGCTGTGGTCCTGTGAGTGTTTCTGGGAATGGTTCCAAAACCTGGCAAGAACTCCAGGACTACAGGGGGTGGGGGTGTGTTTACGTGCCGCATAGAGATTCACGGCGTAAATCGTAACGGGTCCGCGAGGGGGTCGGAGGGTCGTTACGGCGACATCGCCGCGCTAATACGTTCTGCGTCGTCGTAAAAACGTCCGATTGAAACCTTCGCTGCGTCGTGGCCTTTGCTGCTTGCTATCTGATTTGATAGCTCTGACCTGCTCCTGCATGGTACTTAATGCCGACCAAAACCCAGTCTAGGGGAGTGCCGGTGCAGTGTTTACTGCACCGTGTGCTGAACCCAGCGACCTTAGTTCGAATTTCCGTCACAAAACTTGAACCGATCCTAGGGCTCCCTTAGGTCTACTCAGCCTTGAATGAGTACCTGGTGTGCTGCGCAGATATCAGCACTGGGGAGACAAAGGCGGCCAGGCATTTAGTAAGGTTCGTCACGCGAGCGAAACGTGCCAATTCTTTACTACTTGAGCACACCGGTATGTTGGAGAGCGAACCCACGACGTTTACAACGAAGGCACGACGTTTCGCTCACGGTTGCAATCGGCTTCATCGGAAACACCACGCGGATATCTGTCCGCGTGGTTCTGCGGCGTGGTGCTGGCGACCCGGCCAGCGTGGCGCACGCGGGCCGTCACAGGTGCTGGCTAACAAGCACTTGGCCCGGAAGCGTGTTGCTTGAAGCCAGCCGTGCGGGGGAACTTCGTGTTCGCGTGTGCGCAGGGCTGGGCTACGCGCTGCTGTACCAGTCGGGGACCGTGATGGTCGCATGCTACTTCAGGCGGCGCCTCTCGACGGCCTACTCCATCTCGCGCTCCGGCATGGGCCTCACCTTCGTGCTGGCGCCGTTCACGCAGCTCCTGCTAGAGACCTACCACTGGAGAGGTGCGTGCCCGCGTGCGTGCGTGCGTGTGTAGGTACTGGTACCGGCGGTGTCAAGATCGACCTCCGTGGAGGAGGTTCGTGA
>JAZEWU010000013.1:1156860-1170296 GCA_036362915.1 Geotria australis
ATAGGGAGCTCAGGTGGTGCATCTGCCAGTCATCTCAGTCAGGCAGCCCGTGACACCTGGGTCTGTCCCTTGACCTCCTGTCGACGAGCCTTCGACATGTCACGTGGCCTCTAGGTGCATATGGCCTGGCACAGGCGCCGTGGCGACGTCACCGCCACTTAATGGCGAATGGCGGTTGTTGTTGTTGTACGTACTCACGCGGCATACGGATGGAGGGGGGCTGCACGGGCGCGGCACGGCCCGAGAGAAGATGTGGACTGCTGGGGGGAACGCAGGAAGATCTGGAGCCGAGTGGACTTTTGCTGTCGCAGTTCGTTGGATTATTTACTGATGCACACAAAAAAATACAGTGCAACAAACGTGTGAAATTCGATTACACGGTTCGTGGCGAAAGTGATATTGTGATAATAGTCATTTGCTGCAATTTAATATCGTATCATATCTTGGAAAAACAAGGTTATAAAACCTACTGCCCGCAGCAGAGAAGCACAGATTTTTTGCTGAAAACGAAGCATTAGGGGTGAGTCCAATAAACAAGTCAAATGCAATAACACAGTTATGAGAAACTGATATCCTTAGAATCGTTACGTTGTGAACAATTATTGTAAAATGCATATTTAGACCAGTGATAACAATAACAACTTAGTGCATCTGATATTTGCGCCATTCGTAGAGCACTATGCTATCACAAAGGCGCTATGTTTCACACAGACTCCGGCACTTTCACAGTCGGGAGCAAAATTGCTTCGCGTTAACTCAATTGAGCGTTGCTTTGCATTATCTCAATTGAGCAATCTGCGGTGAGTTTTTCGAATCTGGCAAATGTGGAACGTGAGGCTGGCACACAATGGCCGACCCGGTCCTAATGACGTCCTAACGGCAGCCACACCGTCCACTGCAAAGCATCCGGCGCGTGTCATACGGTCAACACTCAACCTGCAGTGAAAGTAAGCCGGTACGGTCCGGAACAACGTTCCGGTAAGAAATTGACCGAAGCATTCCGTACAGTCCCGGTGGGAATGGCGGTTGCGATACAACCGCCCCGCCAACAAACTCCCTCGGCTTTCGCCTCCGCGCGCGCCTCGCTATCAACCGGTGCGGCCGGCGGCTTCAAAAACGGGTGGATAACCTGCGAGCCGGGCGGCCCAACGCGCGTCGCGCTCTCTCCCGCGACGCAGGCGCCCTGCTCGTCATCGGCGGGGTCATGCTGAACCTGGTGGCCGCGGGCCTGCTGCTGCGGCCGCTCGTCCTCCGAGGGCGCCGTCCCGACGCAGACCCCGAGACCCTGCGGCCGCTCGACTCCCGCAAGGAGCGCGAGGCGGCGGAGGACGACCAGCGCGCGCCCAGGGAGCCCGCGCCCGCGCGCGGCAAACGCAGGATATTCTGCGATGATAATGACGACGGTGGTGGTGGAGATAGAGGCGGCGAGGCCCTCAAGGAGCTGAGCCAGGACGGGAGGGAGGCCGTCGCAAGGTCGCCGTCGGAGCGGCCCGGCCCGTCGGCCGAGGAGCCCCCCCGGAGGCTGCTCGACCTCTCGCTGCTGTGCGACCCGCTGTTCGCCGTCTACACCGGCAACGTGTTCTTCAGTCAGCTGGCGTACTTCATCCCGTACTTCCACTTGGCGGCCAAGGCCCGGGACATGGGCATCGCGCCGATGGACGTGTCCGTCATCATCGCCGTGGCAGGTGGGCGGCGTCACCGCGCCATCGCGTGTGTGTGTGTCTGTGTGGGGAGCGGTGGCTCGGCGGTTAGCGCGCCGGGCTACGGACCTGGCAACCCGAGTTCGAATAACGCTCATGGCCACCACCAGCGACGATTTTCTAAACTGGTCCTGGGCCTGCCCTAGGTCGACTCGGCCTCAAATGAGTACCACGTGCGGTGTGTAAACATTGCCACGAGGGAGACAAAGGTGGAATGTGTCTGCTAGGACGACAGCCAGAGAGATGGAGCGACTAAATGGGCTCGCAGGATCGTTTGGGATATCGACGGCTTGAACACTGAGGAGCAACGAGGTGTCTGAACGGAGCCTTTTTGTAACATGAATTACGACATAACCGTTTTTGGAAGTTTAGTTCAAAGTCCTGGTCTGTGGGTTTCATTCAATGATTAATTGCTGGTATAACCATCAACCGCATCGGAATATCTAATGGCCACTGCGCACATCTCCTTCATGAATGGGACATTAAAGACAAGACACGGTGTGACTTGAGGCCCACGCAAATTAAACCATTGTAGTCTGTGCTCCTTGGACGGAGGAACAGCCAAAGCACATTAACTCGAGTGCTTTTTCAATGACCCAGTACATTAGTGGTTCCAAACCAGTCGTTCACCAGTCCATCTCAATATTTTTGAAAATATAAAAAAGTGGGAAAAGCTGAGTTCCTGCACGGTGGTTGTAATTAATACTGTGGCGGCCGTAGGTTGCTAATGCAAGTTTGCAAACACTCAGCGTGACAGCACAGGTGTCACGCTAAGAGTAGGTGTCGCGCAAAACGTACAATTTCTGGGGGTTTCAGTCAAGCAGAATTATTTTCTACGGAACGATCTTGTGCTGCACTCCGGTTTCCTCCCACAGTCCAAAGACGTGCTGCTGCACAGGTAAATGTCCTGCTGACTAAAATCGCCCCCCGGTGCCCTGCGATGGACTGGTGTCTCATCCTGGCTATAGCCCTGCCTTGCGCCCTGTGTCTCCCGGGATAGGCTGCGGCTCACCGCGACCCTGCACAGGATTACGCGGTTTCTGACATTGTATGGACGGATGGGTCTTGCGCTGCGTTAACATTCACTTCGCGACCTTGCGCGTGAAAAGCTCGGAGCCCGCCGCTGCCACTGATCGCATCCGTGCCCCCCTCATCCTGCCTCGCCACCCACCCCCTCCGCGCAGGGGTCACGGAGACCGTGGCCCAGCTGCTGTCCGGCTGGGTGGCCGACAAGAACTGGATGCGCAAGACTCACTACTACCGCGCCTTCCTGCTGCTGTGCGGCGCCGCCAACATGCTGTCTCCGCTCGCCACCACCTTCAGCGGCCTGCTCGTCTACGCCGTCTGCTTTGCCGCCTTCTGCGGAGGATACATGGCGCTCATCCTCCCCGTGCTGGTCAGCTGTTTGTTCCCCGTTTGCCTTTAGAACTCACTCCCCCCACAACTACCAACCGACTTCCCTCGCTCTGCCCACTCCACACCCCCGCCCGGGGATTCGTTTCTGACGACGGCATCGTGGCGCGCAGCTTCGGTCACGGTGGTTGCCGGTGCATTTATTCCTTCCTCCGGCTTGGACTGTTGGCGCGGGTCAGTGGTGCCGTGCCGAGATGTTGGCTCTCTCTCTCTCTTCCGATCTGCGTCTGCTCGGGTACATCTGTTCCCTCCTTGCTTGTTATTATTATTTTCCTGTTGTCTTTATGTTATTATTACTTTCCTGTTGCCTTTATGTTTATAGATGCAATGTAATGCATCTATAAGCATGCACTTCTATTGTTTCGCTGCAGGTGGGATTCATGGGCATGAAGAGATTGCAGAGCGCCAACGGACTGGCCAACTTCTTCGTGGGATTCGGCTGCCTGATCGGACCGCCCGCGGCAGGTACGCCTCCTGACAACCGACTCGAGTGTCGAGGCCCAGAGTGCCCGCGCGGTGCAGTCAACGGGCGTGCAATCGGACTGCGCTGCATTGCTTCCAGGAGTCCCGTTAGGAGCTTGCAAGCTCGCTGGGAATATTACTGCTGTAATAATGAACATCCACATCTACATCCTCCCATCGATCACAAGCAGTGCAACGCCGTCACGTGCGATGATGCCGCAAAGGGTCGGAATAATAAGATAAAGATCCCACGTATAGCCTTAACGGCCTGTTAGAGCAAGTGCTTTGAGCGAGATCCTGTCACGTGCAGCACGGCACAACTGTGGGGTGGGTGGCCAGCAGCACGCCCAATGTTGGCTGACTTTGTCTAGCCATGGTACAGGATTCCACCCCTTTGATTTCTCATGGTTGGCCACGAGAGGGCCCACTTGGAGCAGTCGTGGTTGAGTTAGTGCGTGCACCCTGTTAGCAGGTTGTTATTTTTCGCCTGCAGGCGGCGATCTAAACCCATAACAACGTTGACCACAGCAAGGAAACTCAACCTTTTGCACCTCGGGGCCCACTTGGGTCTGTTCTCCGCGGACCACTAGGTGGCGCTCGCGGCCCACTGATGGGTCGCGACCCGCCGTTTGAGAATAACAGCACTACAGTGACTCCTATGCACTGTGCAACCTGTCACACTGACTGATATGCCACACATGCTGTTAGATAACTCTAATAGACCGTGCATTATGATTCATATCAATTCACTTTCAAGGGCAGCGTTGCCTTGAGCTGGTTAAGACGCCTAACGGCCTTGTGGAGCCGAGAACCTATAATGGAGAGGGGCACCCATACTCCTGTCAGAGGGATTCAGAGTGAAGCCAGACCAACCTACAATACGCATTGTGACTCACATATTAAGGTAGTGATGCACAGATATCCTCTACGGACAAGCAGTTACGAGTCCAGTGAGATCAAAAGTCTCATTCGAATCGGATGTTTGAATCGAAATACGTATTCCGGCAAAAAACGAATTCAAAAGACATGCTCGCCAAAACCACAAAACAAATAATCGATGTTACAATCTCAATGCAACGCGTTCGATAAACACATTCCTGGAAGACACCGATGTAACGATCAACTGCTCCACAACATCCAGAACATCACCGATATGTTTGGAAAATGAAACAAGCCACAGTGCGACTGTGCCCACTCAACCTAAACTATGGACCATCGAGTACACCACTGTGCTCCTTCAACAGGAACGGCAAGACTACGCAATCGCTCTCCTGAAGCCCTCGTGGCTACCGGACCTTGATATCGGCATTTTATCTCCTGAACATTTTGCAAAACTAGAAATTACTTTCAAAACGTAACATGTCCAGCTCTTTGACAATCCGCCGGCCAAGGCCTCCCCATTCCGTGTCAATCAGTCACTTTACTATTTCTCTTTGAGCATAATAATGTACACTTGTAAAGTGCCTTTCAGCGAAAGCTCTCAGAGCATTGCGGGTCACCATAGGTTGGCGTGCATCTCATTTGTGACCCATTCCGTCACCTCCAGGTTTCCTCTACGACCAGACCAAGAACTACAACTACTCGTTCCTGTTGGCCGGGACCTGCTACCTGATCTCCTTCCTGGTGCTGCTCTGTGAGCTGCTGGTGCTGCGGTGTGGTGGTGGTGGTGGTGGCGGCGGTGGTGGCGATGATGGGCCGGATGAGACCGTGGTGCCCGCGCCCCACGGTGCCCGCTGGTGGGCACCGAGGTCACGAGTGGTGCCGTGCGGTAACAGCCCCGGCGCGTGAGCTGTGTCGACGCACGACTGTGTCGCTTCACGGCCTAAGTCTCTGCCACGCGGCGGCCCTACTCTGTCGCTAAGGCTCGCGCCGCTCCGCCACAGACGTGGACTGATTGGCAGATGGCACCGTTGGAAACGTGACTCGACTCTGACGTGTGTAACGGTGTCATTGCCGATTGAGACGAGCGTTCCGGAAATCCGTGACGTGCAGAGAGAGCATCGACCGACCTTGATAACAAAAAAACAACGTTACGGTTCTGCATCGTGGCCTGCTTGTACGCTGGCGTCCCGTGGCTGTAATGCCCCCATCGGAAAGAACTTCCACATCTTGGCGGTCAACACCTCGTTCACATTCTTCACAGACTTTCTGTCCTTTGCAAATAATTATTTTCAACCCTTGGGAAAATGTAGAAGCCGCCAATGCGAGCCAGAGTCTGTGTTATCTCGAGATTGTATCAGATTTATCATTAACACACAGTTACACATTGCACTGGCTGGTAGTGGTGACATAGTGGCTAGCTCAATGAACTGTGGTCTTACTGACCTTGTTTCCATTCCTGTCTCGAAACAATATCGGTGACAGACTCTATTTGAACCATTCCTGGGTCTCGTTAAGCTCCACGAGGATTTGAGTGCCTGGTAGGGTGTGAGTACACCAGCAACGAGCTGAAAAATACGTGGCTGCTGGCAACACTTGCTCCTTTGCATTTCTGGCATTATGAGTTGCTTATTAACACATTAACTTGTTCCAGTATTTCAATATGTTAAACTACAGCAGTCTGCTTCCGTCCATCATGTAAGTTTACTTAATCTATGGCCTCCTGGTGGTAATCGTTTACGGCTCCAAATGGGTTCAAAATGCACCTAGCCTGGCACAAGCACCGTGGTGATGTCACCACCACTTAGTGGTCAATGGCAGCTGTTGTGTGTTATTGGACCGAAATTAATGTTTGGCACATCACTGTTAATGTGCGGAGGTGTGATATGATTTTGTATTTTTATATGAACACAACTACCGCCCGCGTATTTGCACGGAACAGTCTCTCCTCGACTTACGACATATGCGACTTACGACTACCCGGACTTACGACGGCCGTACCAGTAAGCCTATTATATTATTTTCGAGTCCCGACGGTTGGTGGTAAAGTTTAACGACGATCGCTACAGCTGCGGTATGATAACATCGGCTGGCCGCGTTTGCCCCGGGGCAGCCATATTTGTTATCGTCTGAGTGTCAGTCTGTGTTTGGGTGTCCAGCAGCTTGGTTGTGTTTCGTTTTACGAACTGTTATAGGGGCCAAATTTACTTACGATGGGGTTACGTTGCAATGACCCCATCGTAAATCGAGGATAGACTGTTCACGGCTGAGGTGCAGAGTGGGTGCTGGGAGGGGGGCTCGGGCACTCAAGATCCCAGATCAACGCTGTGACGTAATAATAACATTTTATATAGCGCCTTTCACCCAAGGCTCACAAACCGCTGCACAGGGCTGCGGAGAGAACGGCACGCCAATCGGATGGGATGCAGTGACGTCACCACCGCCAACCTGCCCGCCAACCCACACGCCACCCAGAAAAAAAAACCTAAACAAAATCTATAGAGTATGACAAGGGGAGATGGCCAGGTGGCCGAGAGGCAGAGGTGGAAAGTAAGCCGGTACGATCCAGTACAGCGTACCGGTAAAACATTGGCCGAAGCGTTCAGCACAGTATCGGCCGGAATGGGGGTCGCAATGTCAGTAGTAGCTCTATGATATCCTCTGCTGTGCGTGGGCCATTGTGTAACACGGAGGTTTGCACGCTCCGCCAGAGATAACGATGGATTCCTGAACAAATGACAATTTGCCAATAGAAAATTGGGATAAAATGTTGGTAAAATTACAAAAAAACGTTCCGAAGTTTGCAAATAGAGGGTACAAAGCAACATTCTGTCGTGCAGCCGTAGGTTGTGAAATCCCTGCGCTCCCATCCCCTCTAAGAGTGGTTCCCAATCTGTGGCGTCCCATTATGGGGAATAGCCCTGCCTTGTGCCCTGTGTCTGCCGGGATAGGCTTCAGCCCCCCCGCGGTCCTCTACAGGATTAAGAGGATACTGACAATGAATGACCGTACAGTATTTGCATTACACGTCCCATTGCACACTTATTTCATCAATAAGCACCTTAATCATTTCAACAAGCACACCTTTATATGTGTGTGTTTGAATATGTAAACGTCAGTATATAGTACATGGGCATGCACACTGTGTCTGTATTTTACAAAAAGGGTTTAAATTATAACTGCACAATGTTGACCAAATATAATGTATATTTGCTATTGTTCTGATGTACTGATGTCGGTTTTTCACGGATCGACGTATGAGAATTTCTCTTAAGAGCGATCCGTCAAATGCTCAACACGGCTATCCCAAAAGAGTGGTTGTTTTAACTTGAACAATCGTTCCATTGCATTCCAGCTAGCGTTTTTTGTTTCTGACCGTTTGATGTTGTCTGAGGTCAGTACAATGTTGTTGTGTGTGTTTATATGACCTCACAATATAGTGTATGTCACGATCTACCCTTTATAACGTTCTGCATTATGCTCGCAAACCTTTTCCAAATGTCTAGCCTCGAAAAATGACACGATTCCCTGAAATGCACTTTGAAAAAGTTATAACGGCATCTTGGCTTCCAAGGTGGTCCCAAGGTGATGTTGTTTGTGTTTGAATAATTGTCATTGCAATGGACCCACCTACACCTACCTCCGTTTCGTAGGCAATACTAATTTCCAGCCTTGATCTATCCACTGCTGAATTATGTTCCTCCCAAGCTGGTCTTATCTACGGACTGGTGAATTTCTATTCGAATCCCACACGAGTCCTAATTTATATAACACTGTACTGTAACGATACTTGTATGTCTGCATATAACGTGTATGTTGGTTTATGGTGGTACTTATCTTTCAACGTACGTTTTATGAATGTGATTCTTTCTCGCCGTTGAATGATTCATAACCGTGAAACTATTATCCTAATGAAAGCATGTTTAGGGGTTTCTGCTACCATGGTCGTTGTTTAAATAAGCACCACCGTAATGTACATATAGACCTCACCGCAGTTGATAGATCAGACAGATGTGAAAAGAGGAGGCAGGAAGGCAGCAGGCTCCGGCGTGTGTGGATCGGGTGGAAGAAGACAGTCGTTTCTGAAAATAAATTTGACCAAATAGATTAGTGTGGGATGTTTCACACCAGACCTGCAATGCAGTGGTGGTCGGTTCAATCCGCAACCTAACTTGGGAACAGCACAAATCATAGATCGGCAGGTTGCTTGTGGTAGGGTAGAGTTTGGGTAAGTGCCACATTTCCAGGATGTCTTTACAGCGTGGAAGAGTAGGCCAACATATCCTGCCAGGAGAGCTCTTTTTATGGCGTGGGCAATGAAGCTGCTCAGCCCAAGTCATGATTGTTCCACTTGGCCATTGCGCGTGGCCATGCCGCTATAATAATCAGCGTCCACGATTAGCACGTGCGTTCACCTCCACATCTCCACTTCCCGAATGAATCAATGCATTTTGAACCACTATGTAGTTATTAGTAAAACTCCAGACCTGTTCTCGAAGGGAAACCCTAGCAGGAGTGCTGGACGATGACGTTACGATCCATGGGAGGTTGAAAATGACAGGCTGTTAAATTATACTCAAGGAACCAATCTGTGCAAATATGTAAACGCGCTTTTGTTTGTTTCAAATATGTCAACTTTTGTTTTGTATAAGTAATCAATAACAGTGGTAATGCAATAAAGGCTCTCCTTTAAACATACACAAAAAACCTGAAACAAAATCAATTTGCTTTGAATGCAATTCGCCTACGTGATGTGCTGCACATAGGCGAGCGAGCGTGTTTGTCTTCGAATAAGAAAGGCGAACATCACTTGTGATTCAATGAAATTGCGCAATGGGTCTTTGCTGGACTTTTTTTTTATTACAAGGGTTGAATTTACGGTGTCGAATAAAAGATACGTCAAGGACCCCTGTGAAGACGCAGCCTTCCATCTGCACTTTTATTCAGCTCGTTATTTTTCCAGCTATTGGGAAACACCGAATAGACGAGCGGCACAGCTACATACCGACGTTTAAGGTGAGTAAATAAATCAGCCTGGTGTCATCAAACACAGCCGTGCCTCGAGGCTGTTGTGAAATAGTTTTTTTTTTTTAATCACACATGCAAATGTCCCAAGTGTCACCCCTGCCGCAGTGAGCAAGGTGAGGTTCTATTCTGCTCATCTACCTTCATAGCCGCACACGAAATAATTGTTCTCCATAGCTGTTATTTTGTGATTGCAGAGAGAGCAGGAACACTCAGTGACACGACTATCCCGAAAGAACAGCTATGGAGAGAAATTCTCGTACATCGAGCCGTGCAAACGTGCATCAAAACAAATGTAGGGAATTCAAACCAAAGCGCATTTTGATGAAGGTTGTCTCCACAGGCCTGCTTGTTTATAATAATTCAATAATAGCATTTTATGGAGCGCCTTTCACCCGAGGGTCACAAAGCGCTGTGTGGTTTGCTCTTCAGCTTTCACAGGATTTCCACGCAGGAAGATCGTCGACTTAATGAACTTCCAAGACGGGCGGGCGACTGTGGTGTCCAGGGTACTCCATTAACGCGGCACCGTTAACGCGAGCTTGATTTTTGTGCCCACCAATGCCTTGGCATCATGGGTCGTTCACTGGCTGTCATTGCGCTTGCGTGTGTGCGCGGTGTGCGAACATCGCCACTCGGGAGACAAAGCCAGCCGCGGGTGGTGCTGGCCACTCACCTCCTTGCGTGCCGTGCCGACCTTCACTCATATGCGTTCGCTAGCAGCACTTGATCCACAAGTATCCTGAAGCTATACGAGGGACCTTTGTCTTTGTGTATATTCACACGGTACAAGTACAGTATTCCCTTTCACCTCGTCGTCATTGTGTTCAAGCACCGTCAACTCCTCATCTCCTCGTTTCTCAATATGCACATGCCCGCAGTTAGTTTGTTTCGCCAACAACTGTTGAGCAGCGTCATCTACCCCCCACTCCCAACACCCCCAAAAAACCTCAACACCCTCCCGCCCTCCAGCGTGCCAGGTCCTTTGTTAATCCTCGGCGGTGCCAGCTGTCGGATTAAAGCGAGCGATGCGGGAGCACAATGCGGGCCGCGCCGCCAAATCTCTCGCCAGTGACCATCACGGGCACACACACGCAGACCAGCTTCGCCCCAAGCTGCCCTTTGGCTTCCACGAAGGACCCCCAGACACCTCCGAACAAACCGAGCACACAAACACCCCTTAGGGATTGATAGAAGGTTTTTTTTTACTTATCTCGCAATGAGACAAGTGTTGATATCAGAAAAGATAAAACCTATTATTATTTTTTACATGGTTTTATACACTGGCCACAAAAAAGTGCTCGTAGACACCCTGTAGGGTTTTATGGCCCGATATAGAATTGCTCTCGAGAGTTGCTCTTTTGGGATAGCCGTGGCGTGAGTTTCTCGACCAATCAATCTCTTTCGCGATGTTTCGCCGCTCGCGTTAGAGAGGGTTTAGTGCCAGAAGATGCCTCCGTACGATGAGATTGAACGGTTCGTGACTTTGGCTACGCATAAACGATGAAAGTCTCGCTTGTTTATCTGTATTTGAATTACTGTCGGAAAGTGTCTCTGACATGGGCGGCTATACGTCAGGAAGGAGAGAGGAGAGACGCTCGCCACGACTTCCCGAGAGAGCAGCTCTTAAGAGTTGGTCTCATTACTCTTGTTTTTTAAAAACCAAATGGTGTACTGGTGTTTACCAGTTGTTTCGGAGGTTCGCGGTTTGAGTCCAGCGGTGGCCCTGGTTGTTACTGCAAGTGAATTCACGGTAAAGGCATGCTGCTGTGAGCGTCACGTTGGATGTTAAAGACCCCGTGACGTTGTTCGAAAGAGTAAGGACATTGTGAGCCGGTCTCAAGGCCGATGTTTGAGACACATTTGAAAACTTTCCCTGAAAAAAAAAAATACTCAGAACACATCAATCATCACTCCCTACTTCTAAAACTTAGTAGGACCTTTTTGAAGAATAGGCATGGGAACTCAGTGAAGCTCTCTTTGGTAAACGTCATAGTAACAATAGTTTACACGCTGTTCATAATGTTCTGAATGACCTGCCTTGGAATGACCTGGAATGACCCCCGTGCCGAGTCGGGAACTCTCAGTCCTCCTCTATCTTCCGCAATGGACTTGAAACCTGTTTATGGCCGGAACCATTGCAGAGAACCGCGCACAGGCCACGTTATAAGTACTCACTTTTTTATATTATTATTATTAGCAGTGCTACTAACTATATCACAGGCCGTATAACATTTCACTGCCCAAAATATAAACGTGTATTTGCAATTCACCAACTCCAGACCAAGCAAATGAATGGCTAAATCACTTACATAAGCCATACAAAAGAGAGATTGCAGAGAGAGAGAGAGAGTTTGACAAATATGCAACGGAATTATTCTTGGAGAGAGCATTGTATTCGTGTCGACTCTGGAAAAAAAGCTAGTCGATTTGAAAATATAGGACATTTAATTGTTTATCACCTATTGCAACTTAACATTTTAACGATCTTAAAATTCTCAGAATTTTCAAAGATTCCTGAAAATGCTTTGCTCAATAAATCTGTCGGCCTCGCTTCTCTGCTTTGAAGAAAACACATCTTCCAAAAAACTTACCTGCAAAATATGTTTCTGTTTTGAGAGAGTATTTAATGGTGATAGTGCCAATGTTTATTTAAGTCTGTGCGCACCATTGCCAAGAGTCCCTCAAGTTTTATTCGAATGCCTGTTTTATTTGAATGCTTTTCACATTTACAGTTTAATGGGCTTGTTTAGCTGCTGCACTGTGTTTTTGTTTGGATTCCAATCGCCATATTTTCCACAGGGGTAATTTTATTTCTACAATTACATAAACGTGGAAGAGTAAGGGTGCACAACATACGGCACTCCAGGCAGATCTGGTCCGGCCATACATTCTATCCAGCCCGTAAAAAATAATCAAAAATCAATTGAATTGTATTGAACATTTTTTTTGTTTATTTTGGCCTATGTTCTTCTTCTTTGCGATTCTTCGAAGCACGATTAAAATACACTCGTATCGACGTAGGACTATACTGATATAGCCTACTATAAATGTTCTGTGTGCCTGCAAGGGGAGAAGGCGAGCGGAGGTCGTGACCAGTTTGTGGCCCCTGTGTCTGGTTACTTTATCTGGAACTGGGCCCGCTCATGAAAAATAAGTTGTGCACCCCTGCTCTAGAGCTACCAATATAGTGCGGCCCATCCACCAGCAGTGCCATGAGTGAGCAATTGCAGGCTGCACCTTTAACTTTCATAACGTGAGGTGGCTGGCATGAAACGAGAGAGGCCTGCAGCCCTGAGTAATACGATGGCCTGTGGAAGGAGATATCACAGAACTATTTTGAAATACCTTCAAGCGACCAATATCCACGCACTGAGTGGTGCAGCTTTCCACACACATTTGTTAAACACAACGTTCCTCGCATGGCGTCCAAAACGATACGTTTTAATTCGCAGAGCTGAACCAGGGGCGGCAAGGTGGCGTGGTGAGTACTGCTGTCACATCACGGCAAAAATAACCCAGGTTCGATTCCCAGCTCGGGTGCCTTTCTGTGTGAAGTTTGCATATTCTCGCAACCCTATACAGGAGTAAATGGATACCAAAAACGAGTGAATTAATTACCGAACCAGTGCTGAAGCCTGCACAACGAACCCAAATTACATGGAAAACGTGTGTACAAAACAGGTCGTCGTTTTCTTGGCGTCTCTTAAACCAGCATTTCGAGAATGACACTTCAAAATATATTTTGCTGGTAAACCCAACTGTATACACACTAGAGACGACTTATATTATTTATCGGACAAAGTCTTGTTTTTAAATGTTTTAGCTTGCCAAAACGATAGAACATGGTAGGTCCTTGCATAACAGTGTGGCTCTGTTTATTCTTTTCACTGAAGGAAGCTTCTTTGCCTGAAGCCACAGTTGGCCCACTTTAGCCGCAGTTGGGTCAGGGGCTGC
>JAZEWU010000013.1:1172429-1204207 GCA_036362915.1 Geotria australis
TGCCTTGTCTGCGCTCTACTACCCAACCTCTGCAGCTCAAAAGACCTTGCAGAGTTCAATAAAAATGCAAAGAACTTTGTAAAGAAATGGGAAACTGTCATATAACCATTACGCTTCGAAGAATCGAAAAGAAGAAGTGCAGTTAGCGAGCGCCCATGAAGGTCGACACGGGACACGAGGGGAGTGGGTGACCAGCACCACGCCCGGCCGCCTTTGTCTCCATAGCGGCAAACGTGTACACACTGCACTAGGTACTCATTTGAGGCTGAGTCCACCTAGGGGAGGCCCAGGACCGTTTAGCGGGATTCGAACTCGGGTCGCCAGATTTGTAGCCACTGGCGCTACCGATCCCCCCGGGGTCAGGATCGAACCCATGTTTCTCGTACCCAGGCGAGGAAGATCGCCTGGGCACGAAGCAGTGGCAGGCATCAGCGTTGCTTGTCGAGCAGCGCGTCGGTGGCAAAGCTTCTCCCGAGGCATTCGCTTCACAAAGGCAAGTCAGATTCTGGGCAACATGTGCTGCCTCATTGTGTGCATCACAATGGGTCTGGGGGTCTTGGGTCGCCTCTCAATGGCGGAGGCGTGGTTGGAAGCGGGGCCGACTCTCGAGCGAACCCGCTCACGCCTTCTGGCGCGCGTTGTGCGATCCGCCGCTGGATGGAGGCGTTGGGAGGGTGGCCGCGTGCGTTAACGGGTGTAGCCGGCCACTTCGTGCACAGCACGAGACAAAGATACCTCCCGTGTAGCCTTGACGGACTGTGAGGTCAAGTGTTGTTAGCGAGCACCTGTCAATGCCAGCGTGGTACACGAGGAGGGGGTTGGGCAGCCCCAAGCCCGGCCGCCTTTGTCTCCCTAGTGGAGATGTTTACACACCGCACCAGGTACTTATTTGAGGCCGAGTCGACCTAGGGGAGGCCCGGGACCGGTTAAGAAATTCATCGCTGGGGTTGGTGGCTGTTTGGGGGTAAATGGAGTCGGGTCGCCGAGTTTTTAGCTCAGCGCGCTAACTGCTGCGCCACCGCTCTTCACCGCCCGCACAAGACACACACACTCACACACAGATTGGTGAATCACCTGTGTGTGAGTGTGTGTGAGAGAGCGCTATCCACGCGTGTTCTGTGCGTTTAGCTGCCATA
The DNA here is from genome assembly GCA_036362915.1 of Geotria australis. Classification (NCBI taxonomy): domain Eukaryota; kingdom Metazoa; phylum Chordata; class Hyperoartia; order Petromyzontiformes; family Geotriidae; genus Geotria; species Geotria australis. Next base: position 1,173,566 of record JAZEWU010000013.1, read on the forward strand.
CAGACCTGCGTCAAAGACATATAGATTCGTAAAAATAAGAAAACGTTGAGAAGGTTTATAGCTAATGTGTGAATACATTATTGGTTTTTCTGTCTTACCAAAACGATGTTATGTGAACACGCAGGCTTGCATTGTACGCACTAGAGTGCCTGGGTTACGAGTTTTGCGTTTATCGGGCACCGAAACGCCCCAGCATCTCAAACTCGCCTGCCGTCACATTTTCAAATGCATTTATTCCGATGTCCAGAAAACCAACGCACATGGGCAGATACCATTGAGAGGCATATCACTACAACTCCGACAGGGCGTAAGACTCATCCTAATAATCAAGACTCATAATAATTACATTTATAACGAGAATTGCTCTCCAGGGTAGCTCTAATCGTGAAAGCCGTGTGGATCGTTTCCACCTGTATCGCTCGACACGGCGATCCAGAAACAGCAGCTTTTCGGAGCAATTCTCACACATGGAGCCGTGATAAGCCACGGCTCCAAAACTGCCTGATTGTCATGCAGGAGCGGTCTTCACCGGCGCTATCTGTGGGATTGACTAAGCAGCTCACTCAGCGCATGACCATCGTCAACCGACAGTCTTGAGACTTCAGTGACCATTAGCGGAGACTGAGAATGCGAGTGAAGTTGCAGTCAGTCAGTTAAGACAGTTTGTGTTTAATCTGGAAGGAACCGTTGAGCTATGTAGATTTTTTGGCCTCGGGGAGAATTTAGTCAGGACAGGGGATCAAACCCTGGGATCTTCTTGCTGCGAGGCGGCAGAGCTACTGACCGCTGGGCCACCGTCTCGCCAAACACGGCGACTGACACAGAGATGCGCCGGTCATCATCTTCATCATTGTCAGAAAACCGCTAAAGCCTGTACAGGGTTGCGGTGAGCCGGAGCCTATCCCGGCAGACACAGGGAACATGACAGGGCTATACCCATGACGGGACGCCAGTCCATCACAGGGCACCGGGGGATAATTCAGTCAGCTGGCAAATTAACCTACGAATCAGCGTGTCTTTGGACTGTGGAAGAAAACCGGAGTGCCCGGCGAAACTCCACCACTTTGGCACGGGGAGAGAACGTGCACAGTCCACGTGGAAAGGCACCCGAGCTGGGAATCTCGGCGCTACCCTCTGCGCCATCGTGCCGCCGATCTAGCGCCGGCGACCGATTGTAAATTCATGACCGGTAGCCGGCCACGTCGAAACCGACACACGGGCGCGCACTCATGCGCAGAGAAACTCAGGCACGTCACGTTACCAAGCGACTGTGCGTCAATGTCATTTAAAAATACACCGAGAGTCATTGTCTCCGGGATCGGCTTTCACAACAGCCGGGGCTGACTACGGTGTCTGACCGAGTCTCACCAAGGGGGGAACTCCTTACAGTAACGTAATCGAAGATGCTCGCTGGCTCGGTGAATCCGACCAGAGGCAGTGAAACTGGATCACGTTTCAAATCCGTCCCGTCGCTCCCCCTGCCTCGGTTATTTATAGAGTGCGACCGAGGGAAATAGCTCGACTCCGTGTTTGGCGATAGCACAGTCAAGTTGCTTCCAGGTTACGCTGCTTTTAAATTTAAGCTCAGGCGGTACGGATGGTTTAAGGGTGGCAGCAACGTGCAAACTCCACGCAGAAACGTAGCCGAGAACGGGAATCGAACCCGGTGGCTTCTCGCTGTGAGGCGGCAGCGTTACTCACTGCGCTACCGTGCCGCCCCCCCGAAAGGTGGCAATGTCACGCACATTCTAACTTGGTTAAACCCCACACTGATGGTTGCTCTTCAGAGCTGCTCTCTCGGGATAGCCGTGTCGAGCGATCTCTCTCTCTCCCTCGCGACGATTCATTCGTGATCGTCGCTCTGAAGAGCAACCGCCATGAATCGAGCCGCGAAAAACCTACGTTAAACCCCACACACTCTCGTCGGGTTTAAAGTCGCAGTTATCCAACCATCCGTTCAATTTTCTGAAACCGCTTAATCCCGTACAGGGTCGCGGTGAGCCGGAGCCTATTCCGGCAGACACAAGGTGCAAGGCAGGGGTATACCGAGGATGGGACGCCAGTCCATCGCAGGGCACCTGGGGCAATTCACTCAGTAGGCCAATTCACCTGGCAGCATGTTTTTTGACGGTGGGAGGAAACCGGAGTGCCTGGCGAAAACTTACGCGGACACGGGGAGAACATGGAGACTCCACACAGAAAGGCCCCCGAGCCGAGATTCGAACCCCGGGTCCTTCTTGCTGTGAGGCGACAGCGATACCCCACTGCGCCACGAGTGGAGCCTTAGGTGCAAAAGTTTGAGAAGCTCTGATCGGAGTAGCCGGCGACAACCCACGCGGACAACGGGGAGAACATGCAAACTCCACACAGAAAGGGCGGCCGGGCCGGGCATCGAACCCGGGTCGTTTTTGTTGTGAGGCAGCAGCGGTACCCACGGCGCCGCTACCGAAAGTAAGCCGGTACGGTCCGATACGGCAAATTGATGGCCGAAGCATTTATAGTACAGCTTACGTGTGAATATGGGCCGCGATTCGACCGTACCAAGGAGACATTTCAATAATGTTCACAGCCAGCGCGCAGCGCCTTCAATCCGCGTGGCGTCATACCCGGGCTAGCCAGCAGAATGCAGCACAGCAGTGTTGTGCACTCACGTCATCTGTCCCTTCTCTGTGGGATTGAGCGTTGTCCCCTCGCACGCGCAGGTTTTCTTCCACAAATGTACAAACACTCACTGCTTGGCTGAAAACATCTGAACGTTCATTCACCGTTCATTCAGTACGCGGGAAGTGCAGTTGAAACAAAACGTAAACGCCTTGGTGTTGTTGCAGATTCACTGTGCGAATGTGTGGGATTCGAACACGGTTACACTCAGTGCATCAACAACAACAACTGCCATTCGCCACTAAGTGGCGGTGACGTAAACACGGCGCCTGTGCCAGGACATATGCACCTTGAGTGCGGACACACACTTGCTCCATTATGCATACACATAACGTGCTTAGCACAGGATGGTCTAGACCTCATATAACACCGATTTCACTGACCCGTATCATATTTCTTCCTCCGCTCATTCATTGCTCTATTAAATAACCCTCGTTAATTCAGACGGGTTCAGACGGGCTGATACGAGTTCATTCCATTGAAGAACGGCTTGTAGTGAGGAGCGTCCGGGGGCTCACGAGAGATCACAAAGCGGGAGGGAGGCATTCAGTTTTTGAGAAATTCACCGGGGGTCTCACGAGACATTCATTCGTGCCTCCCTGTCGTCTGTGAAGCGCATGAGTAATGCAACGTGACGCCGTGTGCTCGGCCGTGTGTGAGCTCATTGTTTTCGCGGCAGCGTGGCAAGATGTTGGAGGTGAGGGAGGGGTACGGACGGCACGAGGTTTCATAACAAAGAGAGAGAGGAGAGGAGGAGGGCTGGAGACATACCTCGCAGATGGCTGGGGACAAAACAGCATCGCTTGGGGGTAGCGCGTAACGCGTCCCGCTGCGAACCCGGTGACCCCCAGATCGACTCCAGATCACGGCGACCCTGCAACAACCGTTGAGACGATTGTTTGAACCGGACCTGGATGTTCCGGAAGTTGACCCGGATTCACTTGAGTACCTTTCCATCCATCCATACGTTTTCAGAAACCGCTTAATCCTATACAGGGTCGCGGTGAGCCGGAGCCTATCCCGGCAAAGACATGGCGCAAGGCAGTGGAACACCGAGGATGGGACGCCAGTCCATCGCAGGGCGCCTGGGGAAATTTAGCCGGTACGCCAATGAACCTGGCATCATGTCTTTGGACGGTGGGAGGAACCGGAGTGCTCGGCGAAAACCCACGCGGACACAGGGAGAACATGCAAACTCCAGACAGAAAGGCCCCCGAGCCGATATTCGAACCCGGGACCTTCTTGCTGTGAGGCGGCAACGCTACCCACTACGGCCACCGTGCCGCCCCTAGAGTATCTGTCGTGCCGTCTAAACATCGACAGTATTGGAGACAAAGGCAGCCGGACGAGGTGTAGAACACCCACCTCCACTGGCCTTCATAGGTGCTCGCTACCTTGCCCTATCAGCCTGTCCAGGGTCATCTTTGAGACCATGTGCTGCCCCTCGTTTTTGGAACAATATTGCTGTGAGCTTGAAGCTACAGTTCACCACCTTTGATGGGCCACCTTAGTTCCCTATTAGAATTAACATTTCTGCCGAGCTGCAATTGTACAAAGTGATAAGTGGTTTCAAGGAATGATATGCTTTTTTCTTGTATGATGTATTACGCTTCTTCGATTTAATCCCATCGCACTGTTACACTTTTTCACTTCTTTGTCTCAGATTATTTTATTGGAATTATTGGACGTTTTTGCGCCGTGCAATGCCGTGTATTACTGATTACTTTATTAGGAACGACGGCTCATAACAGCGAGCCGAACTCCGGGCGGCTAAAACAGCGAGTTTGCACGATAGGGAGCACAGGTGGTGCATCTGCCAGTCGTCTCGGTTAGGCAGCTTATGACACGCGGGTCTGTCCCGTGACCTCCTGTCGGCGAGCCTTCGACACTTCACGTGACGGCCTCAAAGTGCACATGGCCTGGCACAGACGCCGTGGCAACGTCACCGCCACTTAGTGGCGAATGGCGGTTGTTGTTGTCAAGTCTGTGTGCCCACGTGTCCATGCGAAAGACGTAGGCGCATTGTTGTGATAAGGCACTTGACAAGTGAAGGCCAGCCCGTGACATGTCACTGTGTCAGTTTAAGGGGGGGGAGATGTTTGACCATCATTCATATCGTTGGTGGCGTGCAATATTTCTTGTGTAAATATCTGGGACACTGCCACGGTGTGATGTTTAGCACACTTGGCTTGTAACCCAGAATGTCACCGGTTCGATTCCAGACAAGGAGAGCGCGTTACCTTGAGCAGGGGGTCTCAACCTCGTGCACCTCAATTCCCGCTTCGCCCACTTGGATCTGGTCTCCACGGACCGCGAGCTTATTGGGTATTTTCTGCTTTAGTAATACACATCTACTCTGTACTGATGTAGGTTCTCACGGCTCGATTCATGATGGTTGCTCTCCGGAGCTGTTCTTTCGGGATAGCCGTGTCACTGCGCGCTGTCCCTCTCGCCTCCCACGCTCGACACGGCTATCCCGAAAGAACAGCCCTGAAGAACAACCATCAAACATTAACTCCTCTCATCCATCCATCCATGTTCAGAAACCGCTTAATCCTGTACAGGGTCGCGGTGAGCCGGAGCCTATCCCGGCAAAGACATGGCGCAAGGCAGTGGAACACCGAGGATGGGACGCCAGTCCATCGCAGGGCACCTGGGGAAATTTACTCAGTAGGCCAATTAACATGGCAGCATGTCTTTGGACGGTGGGAGGAAACCGGAGTGCCCGGTGGCGATAACCCACGCGGACACGGGGAGAACGTGCAAACTCCACACAGAAAGGTACCCGAGCCGAGAATCGAACCCAGGTTTCTTGCTGTGAGGCGGCAGCGATACCCACTGCGCCACCGTGCCGCCCCTCTGTGTCATCTACGCTCTCTGTCCCAAACAACAGTGCGTAAGAGGTGGAGGGCGGGGAGTATTTTCCGGAGTTCAGCCCCGGGGAGACGCCTCCCTCTGAGATGACGGTCGTGCGATGCCCGTGCTGACGCTGCATTCCTTCCACGGCAGGATGAAGCGCCAAAGACAAAGATCCCCCGTATAGCCTCCACAGACTGCAGGGGCAAGTGCCGTTAGCGAGCAACTGTGAAGGTCGACACGGCACACGAGCAGGTGGGTGGGTGACCAGCACCACGCCCGGCCGCCTTTGTCTCCCTAGTGTAAATATTTACACACCGCACGAGGCACTCGTTTGAGGCCGAGCCCACGTAGGGGAGGGCCCAGTACCGGTTCAGAAAATCGTCACCGGTTGCGGCCGTGCGCGGGATTCGAACGCGGGGTCCGCCGAGCCACCGCTCCCCGCACACCGGATGAGGCTCCGTCCACACAGCGGCGCCCCCGACACACACCCCAGGCTGTCGGTCCCGCCTCCCGGCTCCCGCCTCCCAGCCATGTGTCTCTGCCCACTCTCTCGCCGTTCAGAATAATCCGGCAAAGGCCGAACGCGGTCCGGCAGTCCGCGCTCTCGCAGCCCGGAGCAAGCCGTCTCGTCACCGGCATCACCGGCAAGCCACAAGCATCACTGTCGTTGGCAATCACTGGTGCTCCTTCTCCGCCTGATGCTCCGGTGCCGCCTCCTTCCCGCCTCTTCGTTCTGGCTCCGTCTCCCCAAAGCCCCGCGTCTCGGCTCGCCTGATAGCCTGACACATTCTTATCCAACCCCCTTTGTTAGGAAGGTAGGGGCCAGGAGCCTTCAAAGAGCGGCGGTTGTAAGTTTGCAACGGAGCGCGCTGGTGCCAGACTCGGGATGATGCTGTGATGCGCCTTGATTGAACGAGGGGAGTCGGGTTTCCAGGCTTCGAGTTAGGGGAGAAACCTGTGCTTTCGGCGTGCGTTTGTAATCAGGCTTCGTGTGTGTGTGTGTGCGCGTGTGGGTCTGGTCGCAGCCCCCGCATTGCGATTAGCGTGCGGGCGTGCACGGGTTGCGTGCGCGTGTGTTGCGTGAGACGCAGAGATTATAGTTCATTGCCTAGCCACCATGTGGCCCTTCAGTTTCATCCAGAAAGAGAAGAACTCGAACCAGAACAACAAGTCTCTGGCGTTGCAGGAGCAACAGCGGCAACAGCAGCAGCAACAGCAGCACTGCACAGTCACCTACAGCAGCAAGGACGTGTCGAGGAAGCACAGCAACGAATCGTCCAAGAACAGCAACGGCAATCTGCCCCTGCCACAGAGCCAGGCCGTGACCACATCGCAGCCGACCCCGCTGAAGAACACAACCGCCAGCAGCAGCAGCAGCAGCACCGCCGGCGCGGGCTCCCGTCTTCTGGCGAACCATCAACCCCAGCAGTCGTGCGGGACGCAGCCCTCCGTGCAGAACCAGGCTCCGCCGCCGCCACCGATCCCGCTGCTGCCCGCGCCGGGCTCGCAGCTCCTGTCCAACGCTCACCCGCTCGCCCTGCCGCTGACGCTGCCCGGACTGTTGCCGCCGGCCTCGTGCACGTCCACCCGGGCGGTGCTGCAGCCCAGGAAGAACGCGGTGACCGATGACTACAGGATCACGGGCCAGGTGCTGGGCCTCGGCATCAACGGCAAGGTGGTGGAGTGCTACAGCAAGAATACCGCGGAGAAGTTCGCTCTCAAGGTGAATCTCGCTCTCTCGCTTCCCCACCTCCTCCTCCTCAGCCGCACGCATCTCAACCTCCCTCCCTCCCATCCATCCCATCCATTGTCAGAAACCGCTTCATCCTGTACAGGGTCGCGGTGAGCCGGAGCCTATCCCGGCAGACGTAGGGCGCGAGGCAGGGGTATACCATGGATGGGACGCCGGTCCATCAGTGCTGGGCTTAAAGGCGGCGGGCATTGGCCTCTCTTCTTGCTCTCCAGACTGAGGGGCTTCTGGCATCTGTTGAGCTTCTGGACATCGTTGTCTTTCAGCTCCTCGGCTTCGAAGTGTTTGGTAGAATTTGCAGGTAATAATACCAAGTATTACCTGACAGGGATCGTGACGTGAACTCTTCTACCTTGATCCCCGGATCAGGGGTGAGAGTAACTTACAATTCTTAGCGGTACGGCCGTCTCGCAAGGGGGTTCCCACCTGTACCGCAAAAAAACCTACTGAAGGTACCAGTGTACCGTACCGTATCGGCTTGCTTTCAATCCTGGCAGGGAGACCCTGACTTTTTAAATATCAGCTGTGACATGGATGATGGTGATGATAGATTATCATTCACGGTGAAGATTAAGACGCTTCTGTTAATGATCACATTGCAGCATTTATACGGGTTGCTTCTAAGTTTCCATCGTGTGTTCAGACCGTCAAAGGCAACGATTCGTTGTGGGTTCTTGTTTGTTATTGGCTCGCACCCAATTAAAGGTACACGTTGCTTCAAGGCATAGAGCCAAACGTTAGTTAACTGTTTTCATGAATTGAGAATTTTAAGTCAGCGCGCCCTATATCGAGTGCACGCTAAACATGGCTCAGTAACCTGGCCATTAACAAAAAAAAACCCTGCATAACTTGAAAAGTGTCAAAAAAATGTACGCCGAGACATGAGCAGCTAAGGTTTAAATTCAGACAGAGGGAGAGGAACAACGCACGGATTAGAGAACACACGCCGGTTAAAGTCATCCTGCAAGATATTAAAATAGGAAGTGTGCCTGGGAAAGACACGTCACTGGAAGAGGTGATGACGGCCCACGGTTAAGAATAGCGGCACCCGGCGACGTGACGCGTCGGAGAGAACGTCCGACGCGGAGATGGAGCGACGCCATCGACTCGTAATCGCTCGGCGTGTCGTCGCATCGCAGGACCGTGACGCTCGTGCGAGGCTCCCATCCAGCAGTGGATTGCCCGTGGTGAAGGCGATGTGCTGAGCAGGTCCCTGCCTGGTGTGCGTGCGTGTCAGACTGTGCCTGCAGTGTGTTTGTTTGGAGTGCCAGCATAAGCGGAGGAAATCTCCAAATCTCCACACCCCTCGGGCTTTCAAACTACGGGGTGAATATATTTATTTAGTTGCTGTTTTTTTCCCTTTGCTTGATGTCGCCGATGCTCCACAATTCACGCGTGCAACGATCACGTTGTGGGTGAAGCGTCGGTGGAATTCTTGACATATTTGCTGCTTTTGAGTGGAGCAGTTGATTGCAATGAAACGTGGAGGAGGTCTCCTTCGAGGTAAACACTGTAAATATTTCTTGGCTATATGTGGTGGTGGGGACCATGAGCAAATCTCATCACATTGTCAGAAACGGCTAAATCCTGTACAGGGTTGCGGTGAGCCAGAGCCTATCCCGGCAGACACAGGGCGCAACGCAGGGCTCTACCCAGGATGGGACGCCAGTCCATCACAGTGCACCGGTGGTCAGCAGGCAATCCGCATGTTCACATTGGAGTATTACACATACAGATTGTGTGAGTAAATGGGTTGGGTTATTCAATGTTAAATAAAATTAATCAAATAGTCAAAACTGATCTTAAATATCAATGACCTCTTGTCTGGCTAATTATAGGATGAATTGATGTCAGTTTTCACGGATCGATGTATGACAATTGTTCTTAAGAGTTGATCTTTTGGGGTGGCCGTGTCAAAAGGATGAAAGCTTGACACTGCTATTATGCAACTCTAATTAAAGGATATCAATCGCTCATTAAATCATGGGTAATCCACATTTTTATTTAATCTAGATTTACATTCATTTTAAGTTACCTTTCTGGCCATATGGTTACCCCCGCCAGTACTGGTGAACAAAATTGAATGGTTGTTACTTACCATTGGATTAGGTTACTGTATAATGCCAATTCTACAGCTTGCGAATGCGATGATAGCATACGGTGATAGCATACGATGATATGCAACGTCTATAAATGGGACGGGAAGCCCACTTTGGTTTCACTCACTCTCATTTAGAGAAAAAAAAGGTGCCGAGGGGACGTTATACTTGGAACGCTTCACTCCTAATCAGGAAATCAAGGTAGAAGCGTTCACGTCGCGATCCCTGTCAAGTAACACTCGGTATTAACCTGCAAATTCTAGCAAACACTTCGAAGCCGAGCTCAAAGACAACGGTGTGCAGAAGCTCAACAGATTCCAGAAGGCCCTCAATCTGGAGCAAGAAGAGAGGCCAATGCCCGCCGCCTTTAAGGCCAGCACTGACTAATATATCTCTAAATGTCATGCAACCATCACGCTTCGAAGAATCGAATCGAATTCGAACTCCTGATCAAAATGCTACAATGCGACTCACCGGTTGAGAATGGCGGGTATGAGAATGCCAGTTGCCCATATCGCCCATGTGACAGTGATGACATGTGGAGGGGGTTCCTGTGGCTTGGCAGACAGCTGGCTACACGCGCCGGTCTACTCACGACTGGCCACACACCGCACGCGCAAGATGCTGTGGTCTGCACCGGCTGTGCTGCTATAACTATAAACACAACCCACATCAATGTGCCACCCACAGCCAAGCCTTGGTTAGAGAGACAATTAAGATGTTCTTCAAGACGCAGCTGCTAGGTTTTAATAATACAATAAATAACCTTGATGTGACAGAGCGCTATTTAATGGACCTTTGAAGCAACGGACGCTGCCTCTGACACTGGGCTCCTGTACGGGGGATCTTTGGTCTCCGTTTCTGCACGATTTCCTGACGGGGCCGCACGCGGCGAGGCGCGTGTTTCATCCAAACTTTGGGAACTGGAAGATGAAACTCCGCTCAGGATGAGGAAATGTAGAGGGTGCGGTTTTGAGTAAAACAAAAAGGGAAGAACGCATTTTCAACGTGTGGAAGAGGACCTGTCAGACAAAGACCCGATTTTACATTTTCGTCAACGGTGATGGCTGTCGTGTGGATACGATGAAGACAACTGGGTGATTCAAACCGGGTGGAAGGGAAAGCGACTGTTGATACTGGACTCCTTTTAATTGCTAGTTGCTTGTCAAGGCTGTTCTTCCAGGATAGCCGTGCCGAGCACTCTCCCCCTCTCTCGACACGGCTATCCCGCTTGACACGCAATCGTGGCACAGTGCGCTCACCACTGTGCTACTGTGCTCCTTTAGTGTATGCAGCATAGCACTGTATTCACAAAAAAAAGAATGATAAAAATAGACACGTTTCAAGCAACTATTCTCCAGATTATATTCTTCAGGAATATTTCATGAGTGCTGAGCTTCAATTTCCATTCGAGCGTGCGTGTTTACAGTTAATGATGATTATTATTTTTAAATGGCATTTAGAACGACCTTGGAAAACAATTAGTAAAATGCGCTTTATTGTTCTATGTATTTTATGACGTAGCACGTTATGCAATGCAGCATCACATTAAATATAGATGTACACCTCTGTTGTGGGTTTTCGCCTTGCAATCCGGTTTCCTCCCACCGTCCACAGACATGCTGCCAGCTTAATTGGCATACGGACTAAATTCCCCCAGGCGCCCTGCGATGGACTGGCGTCCCATCCTCGGTGTTCCCCTGCCTTGCGCCCTGTGTCTGCCGGGATAGGCTCCGGCTCACCGCGACCCTGTACAGGAGTAAGCGGTTTCTGAAAATGGATGGATGGACCTCTGTTGTGAGCAGTACGCTGGGCAGTGAGCAGCGCTGCCGCCTCACCGCTCGGGTGTCCTGTGATAGACTGGCATCCCATCCTGGGTATAGCCTTGCACCCTGTGTTTGCCAGGAAAGGCTCTGGCTCATCGTGACCCTCTAGCGTGACCCTCTGCTGGAGTAAGTGGAGACTGATAATGTACGAGCAAGTTTGTTTCATGGTTGTTGCCATGGTGTAACAGTTATCACACTGGACTTCCAATCCAGCACTTGCCTGGTCCATCTTTCGCCCCGGCAGTTAAAACAATGGGCTATATCTATGTATAATATATAGGGCTAGGCAGACGACAGGTCACCGATAATGTTCCGACTTCTCATTGGTTGACAGCCTTCGTGACGTCACCACGAACCCACTAGATGGAGAACGGAGTATCTTGTATACATTTTATTTATTTGATTAGTTATATCAACTTCAGCGCTTTGTGACCCTCGGGTGAAAGGCGCTATATAAGATGCTATTATTATTATTAACTTAATGTATTTTTTAAGTTACTCGTCATCGCCAGTTTACGCTCGCTCCAGTTGGAAGCCCTTTAGCAGCAGCAGTCTTGATGTTATTGACATGCCGTTCTCTCCACAGCCTTGTGCAGCGCTTTGTGACCCTCGGGTGAAAGGCGCTCCATAAATGCAATTATTATTAACGCAACATAAACAGGGCTGACTACCGTTTGCTCCCCCACAAGGGGAATTCATAATTGTGGCTCCCCGGTGCTCATTTTTTTTTTTCATCAGGGAATACGCGCGTTGCCTTTTTATGAGGGTCATTGTTCGGTCCAAATAGCTTTTACAATTACAGCATTGTACAGTCATGAGAATGTGAAAAATACCACTAATAAATACGTCCCTTCCTGCAGCCACTTTTAGAGCAGAAATTGCGTGGTTTTTTTATTCTCTTCAAATTATCGTACAATTGGCCAAAAGCGAAGGAGAGAGAGAGAAAAAAAATGCAAAATCCGCGCAATGAAACAAAACAAAAGTGCTTCGCCGTGGGAAGCGGTCGGCCACAAACGGAGGAAGGAAGGTGGGTCCCGTCTGGGCACGGTAGCTCGAGCTCCTGGTTTCGCCTCCTTTGGGGGTGTGCATGCAAAACACCACGGTGAACTCCACCACGCCACACCAGTGTAAACACAGCTCGGCCCTCCACCGTCGTCACACCAGCAGGAAGCACGTATTCACACAACTCGCCCACTCTCTCCCACCGGTCTCATCCTCCCAGCCCACCACCACCTTTCCGGCAACTCAACCACCGATCGCTCTGTCACGCGTATTTACAGGTTGCGCCCTCTGACGATGATGATAATAACACTTGGCAGTGGTTTCTTGAACTAAGTGAAAGCTCTTATCCAATAGTGTTTCGTGAGTTTAGGTCACGTCGAATTTCGATTCGATTCTTCGAAGCGTGATGGTTATATATATGACAGTTGTTTCCCATTGCAACAAGTTCTTCTTTAGTCGCAGACAGCCCTTCGACTTTTAGAGATTAATAACAATGAACTGTACCGCCGTCGCCGCGCTATGTGTGTTGTTCAATCGTCCAAAGATGCAACTCGTGTATTTAACACGACGGAGGCCACTTTGGACCGTTCCTGTGATCACTTATTCCTCACTCATGAAAAACGTATTCCTCACAACGCGACCTGATTATTCTCGGTTAAAGCGACTTATGCCGCCCTCTGTAAAACTTGTAACGGAGGTATTTGTTTGAAGAGAGAATGACTCAGATGTGCGAGGACACCGCAGGGAGGCGGGGAGAAGGCAGCCGTGCGGTTAGCCGGTGCCAACATTTGTCAGAGACTGTGTCTTATATATAACGATGTTATCAGCCACAAAATGGGTCAATCGCCGAATCAACATCAAAGAGCGAGAAAAACAACATCGAAGTCCTAACTGCTGAGCTCCGAGGAGTTACCGTTACCTCAGTTTACAAACCAAATTGGAAACTGACATATAACCATCACGCTTCGAAGAATCGAAAAGAAGAAGAAGCCAATTAATGAGCGTTTTTTGGTTATGGGACGAAACTGGAGAACCCGGTGAAAACCCACACAGGACAGAGAGAGAACACGTAAACTACACCTCAGAGAAAGGCCCCCTAGGCAGGAATTGAACCGCTACGTGCAGGACGTTCATTTTGTGAGGTGCAGATGTTACCACTGCGCCTCTCTGTCACCCTTGCTAGGAACCAATAAAAAAAGTGGTTTGCAACTGTATGTCAATAGCTAGCAATAACAGTATGCAATAACATTATCAGCGTTGAGTAGTGAGATTTGGAGCCTAAAGAGGATCAGTGCCATTATTTTTTTGCCGATTGGACGTTTTTTCTCGGTTATAAGCTCTTATTTATTAACGGCGATCGCAGTATATCGCTTTCAGCTTGCGTCTGATTTAATTATGTATCAGGTTTTGTATAAACGCGCAGGTGGAGCGGTAGTCCAGTGATTGACGAGGTTTTCCTTGATACAAGACAGCAGGCAGCAGGCACAATAAGCAGTGTATACGTCTACACCACTGTCCAATTCTAATAATGATAAAAATAACACGAACACATAATAATCTGTTTGGACAAGCGCTGTGAGTGAGCGCTCGTTAGAGTTGGCCTGACACACAAAAGGTGTGGCCAGAACCATGTCTGCCTGCTATATACACACCAAGTGCTGATGTTTATATACCACTCCAGGTACCCATTTAAGGCTGAGTCGATCTAGACGAGGCCCATGACCACGTCAGATGCTGCTGTTTATTTCATGAGCGTGGCTGGAAAATGAAACCTGGGATTCATAATGAAACACACCATTTGCGGACAGCGTGTTGGCAGTGGCCAACAGGCACGAATAACACGACATACTCAGCGCATTCAATCAATAACATTGTCGAATAAATAAACATGTATAATAGGCAACGTTACAGGCAATGGTTCTTCTTCAGAGCACATCGAGAGGAGAGTGGAAACGATTTTACACCGTGGGGCCTGATGCGAATTACATTTTTAAACGTGTTTTCATGATAGTTTTTACATATCAATACGAATCGTTACTTAAATATCTGTCGATTAACAGACAGACGACAGACAACTTCTATACGTCAGTTTGTTTTATTGCAGCTTGAAGGAACCGTTCAGCTATGTAGTTCTTCAGCAGGGAGGGGTAAGCAAGTTACACCATATCAGGACACGGCGGGCAATTCCATCCGGACAATTAACCTAGGCCGCAGCGTGTCTTTGGACTGTGGGTGGGGGGGGGAAAGCGGAGTACCCGGCAAAAACACACGCAGACACGTGGAGAACATGCAAACTGCAGACAGAAATGAACCCAAGCCGGGAATCGAACCCAGGGCCTTCTTGCTGTGAGGCGGCAGCGCTACTCACCGCCTATGCCACCGTGCCGCCACTTCAATAAAGTACGAGCTCAACTGTTAGAATCGTCACCCCAACCGTCACAGACACACGCGTTAGTTTGCCTTCAAACCAAGTGCCACTGTGTTGTAATCCGTTAGTGTGCCAACATCATACACAGAAGGTTGCTGAATGCAGCTGAAGGAAACAATAACGTTTGGTTGCATTTATCAACACGGAAATATTCCGTGGGCATGAAAGAAACACGTGCTGGGCTTATAATAAATTAAACACAATTTCCTCGAACCTTAATCAACTAATCTATGCGTCACTATTGAGTAATCGGGAGTCATTGAACTGGCAGCTGCCGGTGCTCAATTCGGTTGCACACACGCGGGTACACCAACCCACCTAACCCACACATACACGGATACAGATCTTGATGACACACTTAGATTTCTGTTTTTATTCGCCAGCACCTATTGTATTATGGACAATGAGTCTGTACGACACACCGATGAATTACACATTCGGGGTTACTGTACTGACGTGAGTTTTCATAGCAGTGTCGAGCGCTCCCGTTGGAGGCATCCGACGCATGAGGATGCCTCCAACGTGGGGAGGCGAAACGTCACGAAGGAGAGAGAAGGAACCCTCGATACGGCTAACACAAAAGAGCAGCTATGGAGAGCGATTATCTTCCTGGAGATTGTTTTAACAAGGCTAATGCTGGCCTGGGTTTGACTTCACCGGGTCTCATCAGCGGTCTATATAGCCTGCCAAGGTCAATGCTACTTTATTTTGACGTTGTCACACATTCAAGATGCAGCTGGTACTAATGAGAATTTCCCTCAAGAGCTGCTCTTTAGAGATAGCCGCATCGAGTGTTTTCCTTCTCTGCGTCAACACGGCTAGAGGAGGAACGCTTGACACGGCTAGCTCGAATGAGCATCCCTCGAGAGCATTTCTAATGCACTTCTCATACACTTCTCAAACACATACACACATCAGACATTCTCATATCCAGTGAAAACCCGCATCGATGTGGCTGGTGTAATGTCGTTACAGAGAATGTAATTAGTTCTGCAGGGTTAAATTTGCACAGGGAATTTGTGTGTGTGTGTCTCTAGAGAAAATCCTGCCATGGGTGATTTTTTTTCTTTCTCAATGTCTCGAAACCGAATTGGGTTATTTTGAGCACGACTGCAAAATAAAAGGTGGAGACTGAAAGGGTGATATACATTGGCGGCATCCACAATCTACGCATCGTGACGCATTTCTGAAATTGGAAAATAGTCAATGGCTGTCGGACAATAAAGAACATATCTCTATTTGAGAGACACTCCCCGTAAAACATCGGTCTATTTACGTCTGACTGTATGCATGCGTCTGTACACATTCCCCTGTATGAGTCGTGGCAAGGAACTTCCTGCAAATAGCTGTTTTATCCACTGTTTGGACGAAGGCTAAATTACTGTTGCACGAGGTTTACATTTTGAGAGAACATTTGAAATTAATGTTTGAATGAGTGGTTTTGCAAGAGAGTACTGTAGGAACTGTATTGCTACAGTAGATGTGGTAAAAGCTGGAGGAAAAAAAACCCATGAAAGGTCCAATTGTTGATGTCATGATTATAAATCAGTCTTCATGGAAGAAGACATTCGATACGGATAAAATTGATGTTATTTCTGTGCTTTTCAATCGTGAGAAAAGAACATTGTTTCGTTAGATTTAAATATAGTAGACATTCCATTCATTATTCATGTAAATGCGCTTTTCAATCGGACACTGAAGGGATTTGCATAGCAAAGGCAAAGATCCCCCGTAAAGCCTGAACACACCGTCGGGTCAAGTGCTGTTAGCGAGCACCTATGAATGTCGACACGGCACACGAGGGGGTGGGTGACCAGTACCACGTCCGTCTGCCTTTGTCTCTATAGTGGCAATGTTTCCACATTGACTGGTGTCCCATCCTGGGTATAGCCCTACATTGCACCCTGTGATTTTACGTGTTTTTCTAGCGTGGGTTTCGAGCGTTTGCTGTGTCGCAGGAAATCCCGCGTGCAGATCTTGCAAGCTCTCTGGCTATTTTCTGCCGTAACAATAAACATCTATCTATCTGTCTATATCGGGATTAAGCGGATATCGGACAGTGATGACGGTGATGACCCCGGGTCTCGTCACGGCAGGCGGTGGCCGCGCCGCTAATGGCTTTCAGTCGGTGGCATCGGACCGTGAGCCGTTCACGCGACGGTGAGCTGAGAAAGAGCGCAAACAAAACGGGAGCCTGCTTTCGCACCGGAACACAAGATTGATTTTCTGTTAGCAGTTCGGGCCAAGCGCACTAATGCATGGCACCCCGTGCCATCCGTCAATAAGAGATTTCCGGTGGAGAAAAAATAAGAATACTGTACGTGGCTGGTAGGAAGGCCCGCGGTAAGACGCAATGTTCAAAGAGGCGCGTATTCTGTCATCGCTGCCACACGTTAGCGGCAGTCGTAGGAACATCGCTTCGGAATGTGAAACCTATTGCGTTCTACTTTGTATTCGTGTTCGTGCCACAAGCGTTTTCATATCCGGTTTGAGTGGGCGCTGTGCCAAGAGCGTTTGACCCGCGGTCACAACGTTATGAGTTCACGGAGAGAGCGGTTCCAGGGTTGATAAATCGAGTATAGTTTTGTGGGAGGTCTGGAACGGGGGACTGCAGCAGGAAGGTGCAACCTTCACAACCAGCTCACTGCCACTGTCAAGGTGGATTACCATCCCATGCTAGAGCATGACACAGGTTTTAGTTTTTACTTGGGAACAACTGTTCCCATTCTGGTGCCCTTTCCAAGACACGGAATTTAATTCTCTGAAGACCGAGGTTTCCACAATTCTGCGTGCAACCACTCTACTTTTATAACGCATCAACTCTATGGCTGTTGGTGAATTACACGAATAAACTATCAAACTCTCTCCTGGCATCTGCATGGGGCTTGAGTGGTATTCCACGGTATGCGTGTATTCTCCGGGCTCCATGGTTGAGCACCACACGGGGTAGCGTGATGGCGTGGTGACTCGTGGTGCCACCTCGCAGCAAGAAGGCCCTCGCTTTGATTCTTGACTTGGGTACCTTTCTCTGTGGAGTTTGCATGTTCTCCCTATGTTCACGTGCGTTTTCGGTTAATTACCCTGCGGAGTAAATCACCCCCCCAATGCCCTGATATGTTGTTACTTGCTTAGCCCTCCCTGCGGGACAGCTTAAATTAAAAGTGACTGACTGGCTCCCACATGGAAAACGTAATTTTAGCTTGAGCCATCCTCAACATCCCGTTCGAACACGTAAATACGGTTAATTTTTCTTAAGATTCATTTTGTACTGAGTGCGGTTTCCCGGTCTCCTCTAGTTTTCATCCAGTTACGTTAAGAGTATCAGCACACACAGATCTCTATCTCGCTAATCTTCGGATTTTTGCTGGAGCCATCTGCTCTAAGATTATACAGGTGGTTTGGAACGAGTATAAGAGTTTTAGCAAGAATTTAAACTTTACCTAATTCTTCTTCTTTGCGATTCTTCGAAGTAAGATGGTCAGCCTCTGGACATCGTTGTCTAACAACATAAGAGGATTGTACACGAATCTCGAGGCCTGTAACATCGTGTATCCAAAAACATTCACTGTTTACAATATTAGAACAATAATGTAAGGATGGTCGCCAACAGCCGTTAGCCGGAGGGTCTTCAGATCCCTACGATATCAAAACAGGACTAAATGCGATGGGGTCATGTTTAAAATTACAATTTACAGTCAAGGATGGAACACGGACCGTTACAAATTGATGTGTTGTATAGGAAAGAGGTGTGTGCATAACACCCAAGTAGAACATTCTCTGAAGTATTTTTCAATTCATAAATAAACCAGTTGTTCTTATTCCCCAAATGAACTGGCCTTATGTAAGTCGCATCAACATAATTGTACAGACGAATTAAATCCCCACAAACGAATGCTTTGTACGATTCGCTGCTTGATTTGCACTTCAAAATAATGTGACCAATACTTCATGCTTTTTATTTATTATCGTAGATAATACATGTCTAAATCTCGTTCCAAGTGTGGACATTTGCCATGTTATTTTGGTCTTGGCAGTAAAGTTGCGATAGTATTAGACTTTCATTCTGCGCCTGGTTTAAGAATTTGACCCAAAAGTTAAACGATACACGTTGATAAGTACATATACTGTACACAAACATACCATTTTTTGAAACGTACGCATTTCCTTAATTTAGAATCGGGGCCCAGAGCCGATTGAGATTTGTATCTTACCAAGGAAACGTGAAGTAACACGCAAATCATTTCCGAATTGTTGTAAATGTAAAGGTGCAACCCTTCAACTGCCTGCTCACAACACAGCTGGCAGAACGCTGTCCACGATATCGGGCTCTGAACGTCCCTTGTGGAGGGTGTTTTGGCCTACTCTGTCACCTCACGAGATCTACCGATTGACTGGTGTCGCGGTGAGTAGCGCTGCCGCCTCACAGCAAGAAGGTCCCGGATTCGAATCTCGGCGCGGTTGCCTTTCTGTGTGGAGTTTCAATGTTTTCCCCGTAACCGCGTGAGTTTTCGCCGGGCACTCCGGTTTCTTCCCACTGATGGGACTGGCGTCCCATCCTCGATATACCCCTGTCTTGCGCCCTTTGTCTGCCGGGATAGGCTCCGGCTGACCGCCGACCCTTTACAGGATTAAGCGGTTTCTGACAATGGATGGATGGATGGTAACCCATTTACTTTGCTGGGTGTACAGGCTGGGGAACGTGGGTTTGGGGTAACATGCACCATTGTGTCAACCGCCACATTCGCGAATCGAACCGGTAACCTCGATCTACTAGCAGTGTCCCGGCCAATACACCACGACAGCATCGCGTGTAGAATAGAGACGAATACATAACGCAAGCAAAAAAAAAACCCCAATTGTTGAAGATGTAGGGCAAGGCTGCAGAGTGGAGAGGCGCTGGTTCATCTGCCCTCAAAAGAGCTTTTCAATGAATGAAGCACTGGCCCTCCCTCTCAGCTAAGCTGCTCTTAATCCCTTTATCTGTCCCAGACAGCTGGCCACTGACTTCCCAAAGAGGTAAACAAATAAGTACATACATCAACAAGGCGTAAATAAGTATAAACTTACGGTTGTGTAATTTAATTTGCGCCTGTGTGCGTGTAGACACCTAGTGCGGTGTGTAAACATTGCCACTAGGGAGACAAAGACGGCCGGGCGTGGTGCCGCTCACCCGCCGCCTCGTGTGCCGAGTCGACCTTAATAGGTGCTCGCTAACGGCACTGGACCCTGCAGTCTCTGAAGACTATACGGGGATCTTTGTCTTTGTGTTTGCATATCCGGCCGGACGGCGTGGTTGATGGAACACTCGACTCACGATCAACAAAGACACTCGGCACATCGGTCGATAACACTGCCCTAAAGGCTAAATAGTGTACATAGAAAATAAGCAGCGCTTCAGGCAATGGGCCGACATCATCTCGTATCGGCGCCACTGCCCGACGACTAGTTGGATAACATGAAGACAGTTGCGAAAGTCTCGGCTCTGATGGTTGCTCTTCAGAGCTGTTCTTTCGGTATAGCCGTGTCGAGCGATCTCCGTCTCTCCCACGCGACGTTTCGCCTCCCACGTTGGTAGCGTCATCAGGCGATGCTTCCAATGTAGGAGGCGAAACGTCGCGAGGCAGACGGGGGGAGAGGGCTCAGTGACACGGCTATCCCGATAGAGCAGCCCTGAAGAGCAACCGTCGTGAATCGAGCCGTGAAAACCTACATCAGGACTCGATAGTGTGCCGCCGGACGGTAGTTTTGGGACGTCACTGGCATCATATGCTGCGCCTTTCCTGTTCGGGGCTTATAACGGGTTTCTCTTCATCGGGGGAGCCAGGCTGTGGGATTTGCCGCGGGTATTAAAGGGCCCCGGTGACTCCTGCTACTTCGTGTGACTGATTGTAGTGCGACAACTATATCTCGGTGTCCGGAGGAGTGGCATTAACGTCGCGACCCTGGACAGGATTAAGTGGTTTCTGACAATGGACGGAAGGATGCGATATTCTTAGAAATTATTTAATTCACGAAGAATAATAATAATAATAATAGCATTTATAGAGCGCTTTTCACCCGAGGGTCACAAAGCGCTGCACAAGGCTGTGGAGAGAACGGCATGTCAATAACATCAAGACAGATTAACTGAGTCAAGCAATAGCGATAAAGAATAGGACATGCAAAGCAAGCCAGGATGTTAATATTGAAGAGCTTCTAAAAGGAAACCTTTGTCAAATCTGATGTTATTTATGCTGCCTTTAAAACTGTCGGATTACAACAGAATGCACCCAGAGGTTTTAAAACAGGAAATTAATTACTTGCAAAATGCTTCACATCAAAGAAGTCACGAGGCAGCTTCTGCTTCTTTGTGGTTGGAAAGCAATCGTAAAAACACTGCATATTTATAACAAACTGAGCTACTCTCTAATTTTATAGTTATGGCGAAAATGTGTGTAGTATCTGTATAAGATTAATAGCCATAAAAACATTTTTTTAAGCCACAAAGGTTTATTTTGAACAATAAGCTTTCATCTCATTGGGTTCTAACATGGAAAAATAAATCTATCCGTCAATCGAACAACTAGTCAAAACGGGCACTACTGTACGGTGAGTCTGGAGAGACTGGCCCCGCCATGGCAACGTGGACTGTCCTCCTGGCTCAGTACCACCAGCAGAGATGAGCGTTGTCCTACACTCATTGGAACACGCCGTCATTTTAATGTGTTGATGTTTTCAGTAAAACATTTGAGGTTGGGATTTTCAATTGAACGTAGAACATCGTTACAGTGCAATTGAACGTTTGCTGCACCACTTTTGTTTATATTCAGTCAATATGTCGCTGTTATTCACTAGGCATTAGTTCCATGCGTCTGTTATCAAGTTCCATCGATTGAGGTTTTATTAACACGGAAAAAAACCACGTGCGTCCATATTCCGTGTTGACATATTAAATTTTAAATAATAATGCAGCATTGCAAGCCTCGGCACAATTTTCATCCATCCATCCATTGTCAGAAAATGCTTTATCCTAAACAGGCTCGCGTTGAGCCGGAGCCTATCCCGGCAGACACAAGGCGCATGGCAGGGCTATACACATGATGGGATGCCAGTCCATCACAATTTTCATGGCATTCTCAAAGTCGTTCGGAGTCTAACCTTCCAGGAAGATGAGGCGTCAGCATCTCATCCATATTTAATAACAAACCCAAGCGAATTCTCCAACGTCAAATCCGAGCCGAGCCAAGACGACCACGAGTTATCACAAAACATCGATGCCAACTCTCCGCATATAAATGTGCCACTGGCTGTGTTATTATTTGGGAGTTCGGTCTGCCGCCCATTTTCCTAATCCCCCCCCCAACCACGCTTCTTCCTCTTTCTCTCTATCGGCCAGAGCGCGTTATGGTGTTGAATGCACACTATTGCCCCATTGAGGCACCTCCATCTGCCGCGCTTTACAAATTGCAGCTACTCTGAATAAGGCTTCTTGATTAGAGTGGCAGTCCGGGCAGGTGCCGTTAAACACACATTGTCCAGCCCCCTTCCAATCTGTGAGTTATTACGGCGAAGATAATGCCAGTGACCTCTTTCGCTCTTGGATTTATCTCTGTTTATTATATTTGCACGACGCGACGGCTCGCAGCTTGCAGGGTGAGCTGGCGTCTGTTTCAGGGCTGTCTTTATTCGTTTACATCGCTCAATAAAAGCGACATCGGCACATGAGCAGGTGCGAGTAAAGTTTAAACTAGGTTTCACGTAAATTTACATCTGATTGAAAACGCGATTTAACTGCTGTTACGCGGCAAAATGATGTGAGTTTGGCAACTGAATTATTTTGAAATTAGCAGTTGCTGTGTTGTATGTTAAGTTTGTGTCGATTGAGATGTAGGCATCTCATGTATAGCTAGCCGTGTGACATTCATGTAACGATTATCAATCTTATTAATGTAGATGTTTTGTTTGTCGTTTTGGACACCGTGATGGTGTAGGTGTTGACGGCTCGATGCGTGAGGATTGCTTTCAAAAGCGGTTCTTTCGGGATGGCCGTGTCGGGCACTGCCCGTCTCTCCTTGGCGACGTTTGACCTCCCACCTTGAGGTGCCTGAGGGCTCGACACGGCTATCTCAAAAGAGCAGCTTTGGAAAGCAACTCTCAATTTTGGACATGATTTGTTTTTTTTAATTGACATTTAGTCCAGGATTAAGCGGTTTCTGACAATGAATTAATGATTTAGCCAACATGCCTTTATGAAATGTTCAGCAATTACTGTCGGTTAAAAGCAATTTACAAGAAAACCCAAACATGAGATCATAATTTTCTTTGTGTAGAAATGGTGCATTACCTACATAAAGACTTATCAATTCGAGATCAACGTATGGCATTACATTCCACACCACTCACGTAAAATATGGAATGTAGTTTAAAGGTATTCCATGAATGTTTAATTGCAACGAAATTCTAGCCTTACTGAATCATTTAAACAAAAAATCAACATCGGGTTTCTCTACAATTATTTAACTATTGTTCGAGTCCACTTACATTCTTTACACGTTAAACGTATGAACAATTCTGCGCTAAGAAATAAATATGTTTTAATCATCAAATTGAGCACAAAGTCCCACACACGAATAGACGGAGTGACAGTGAGATGGAAGCCCGTGTTAGAGATCGGAGCCAGTGTTCGAGACAGGAACCATCTCTAACCGCTCAGCTACCGCTCTACACACACACACGGAGAAATCCCTCTGCAACGACAACGGCAGCTGCCGTCCGCCGCTGGGTGGCGGTGACGTCACCACGGCGCCTGTGCCAGGCCAGGTGCACCTTGAGGCTGTCACGCAGAGTGTCGAAGGCCCGCCGACAGGAGGTCACGGGACAGACGCAGGTGCCATGGGCTGACTGCTGTGCCAGGCTAGGTACATGACGAGGTCAAGGGACAGACCCAGGCGCCAAGGGCTGTCTGACTGAGATGACTGGCTGGGGCACCACCTGAACTCCCCACTCTGCCAGATTGCTGGGCCACAAATCCGACTATGACCCGGAGTTCGAATCCCGCTCACGGCCAACACCAGTGAAGATTTTCCGCACCGGAGAGACCCATACACTCACACACGGACCCGTACACTCACACAGATTGTAAATTAATGCGTTCCTCCCACTGGCTATGAAACTGTGCGTCATTGGATGATGTAGGCAACGGATAGCACACACACAGTTGTTGACATTGAGCCTTTTGCGATTCCCTGTCGCCGGGACGACACGCGATAGCCCATTAAATCCTCGCAACCTTTCCGACGTATTAATTTCCGGCCGATGGGGGGGGACATCACCTGTTGTGATTCGCTCGGAGAATCTCTCATCGCCCGGTGACCCTAGACGGACGGGATGTGTGCCCAGTGACGGCTTGACGTGTGCGAGAATGTGTGCGGTGTGGTGGGTGGCCCGCGCCATCTCTGTGTGTGAGTGTGTGGGGAGCGGTGCTGGTCACCCACCCCCTCGTGTGCCGTGTCGACCTTCATAGGTGCTTGCCAACGGCACTTGCCCCAACAGTCTGTTAAGGCTATGCGTGGAATATTTGTCTTTGTCTTTGGGGAGCGGTAGCCCAGTAGTTAGCGCACTGGGCTACGAATCTGGCGAGCCGAGTTCGAATCCCGCTCACGGCCAATACCAGTGACGATTTTCTGAACCGGTCCTGGGCCGATTCAGCCTCAAATGAGTGCCTAGTGCAGTGTGTAAATTTTGACAATAGGGAGACAAAGGCAGCCGGGCGTGGTACTGGTCACCCACCTCCTCGTATGCCGTACTCGCTAACAGCACTCGACCCTACAGACTGTGAAGGCCATACGGGAGGTCTTTGGCTGTGACGTAAGTGTTGAACCTTGCGACAGGTGGTCCAGTTTTCTGCCCCCACTTGCCGTTTGATGTTCGAAGCATCTGCAACACTCAGAGTAACCGTGTCAGCCTTTGTCCGCCGTCCTTTCGTCACCCCGAGTCCACCACGTCTTTTCGTGGTTGTATTTCCCTCCGCGGATGTGCTCCATTGCAGCCGAATTAATCGTGCTGCCGCCAGCATCTGCTGGAGTTGAACAGAAAGAGGTCAGCCGGGTCTAAGCTGCAGATTTCTAACTGAAGTTATTGTGTTCAAGCGGATTACATAGGAGCGGTTGATTCATTGTAAAGAGGTTATATATTTATTATGTATTGCCTGACTGACGACTGCACTCGGTTCAATGCCCAGTACCGAAGAAAATGATAATCCATCCGTCCGTTTCCGGGAAACAGTTTAATCCTGTACAGGGTTGCGGTGAGCCGGAGCCTCTCCCGGCAGACAGAGGGCGCAAGGCAGGGCTGTACCCAGAATGGGACGCCAATCCATCACAGGGCACTGGGGGGCACTTTAGTCAGCAGGCCTATTAACCTATGCAGCAGCATGTCTTTGGACTGCGGGAGGAAACACGGAGTGCCCGGCGAAAACCCACGCGGACACGGGGAGAACGTGCGTTATCGACTACCGTTGCTGGGAATTGAACCTGGAATTCTGGCTCGAGCTCATCGTGCTGGTAAATACGGATTCTCTTAACGTGACGTTGATAAACGTGCCGTCGATCGACACGCGGCGATGCAGCCGTTTACTGACGCGAAGGTCCGCCGGCGACCGACCGACGGCTGGGTGATGTGGACGGGTGCATCGCCTGGGCTGGCACTGTGAAACACAAGCGCGGTTCTTCCCATTTCTGTTTATCCTTTTAAGTGACACAATCCAGGAGGTGTTTGACCAGTGGCTGATATTATGGCTAAAGTCTAGGGTGAAGGCTAACTATGTGACCTTTGTCAAAGATGTTGAACGCTGCCCGTGGCCCTCACGGAATTCTTGAGATGCCATTGCCAAGTTTGCTCTTTGATTTAACTAGTGCCCTTAAGTGCCGAGTAGGTAGACACTCGCACACCGAGCGAAAGAGAGAGCAGAGCAACGATTAACAACAATGCCTGTGCGTGGAACTGGTGCTGCCTTCTGACATGGCTTTTTCCCTTCAAAATATTTCATCAGTGTGGATAATATTGCATTTCAGGCCGGGCAATGACGTGACCTCACACGGCACACGTGATCGTGTGACGCTGCAAGTAGACATCACATGCAGTAACGTCTCGCCAAGTTTTCGCAACGCTTTCTTCGCTCCGATTTGTACGGTTTTAAATGGGGCAACTTCCCTCGAGCGACACGGAGTGGCAGAACCGAATGCATTGATGCATCTCACGTTGGTGGCTGTTGTCGTTGCCGGTTTAAATGGTCGCTGTCCAGGTTGACCCGGGTTGGCCGGTTGCCTCTCGATGGTGGAGGTGTTTGAGCAGGATTTTACGGCTGGATGCCCTTCCTGACGCCAACCTCCTTTAGCCGGAGGGTTTTTGAAACACCCCCAGATCTGTTCACCAAGGGAGACCCTAGCAAGAGTGCTAGACTCCAGACATGTTCAACAAGAGAGACCATAGCAGGAGCGCTCAGCTCCAGGTGACATAGCTCTGGGGTTTATTGGAACACGCAAACCCCTTCATCATGATAATATTACAATCCATTGGGGAATTTTGTAATGATGGCAAGGATGAAAAAGGGTCTCCATGCGCCAATGAGCATCGGGCACGGCTGATCCCCGTGCCAGTGGTGACTTTCCACATTCACATGGCGAGGGCCAGTCTCTCCGCGGGAGACACCGTGTGGACTTCCAACGAAGTGGTATTAATTTTAAAAACCCCCGGAGGATTTCATCTCGTGACCCTTTCGACTGTGAGTCAAGTGGTCTAGCCACGGCAACCGCCCAGATGGATTCACTTTACCGAATACAATACACCCACTATACAGCAGCTTTGATCCGTGCAAAAAAAAAATTAGACTGGCATACTTGACTGTGACAAATGCTGCTCAATCTTTCGGTGGCTTCAGGAAAGGCACGGGGCAGACTGAACGCGGCAGAAAGATAGCGGCATGAAGGCTGCTCTTCAGAGCTGCTCTTTCGGGATAGCCGTGTCGAGTGATCTCCCTCTCTCCCTCGTGACGTTTCATCTCCCACGTTGGAGGCGAAACGTCGCGAGGGAGAGAGGTAGATCGCTCGACACGGCTATCCCGAAAGAGCAGCTGTGAAGAGCGATCGTCATGAATCGAGCCGTGAAACCCTACCACATTACAACACAGCGGCATTTCAGCAAGTACAATTTATCAGTTCCATGCCAACGTCAATAACAATAACGTGCGAACATTGCTGTATAGTGCGCGGCATGGCACCTACTTGTGTGCACGATTGATGGAGCACATCGCCAGGCTCAACAAAGAAATTAAAGCAGGTCTTTGTAGCACGAAACCATAGTTCACAACCGCAGGTCAAGCGAATAATCACACGGGAAAAGGACAAACGTCACTGGTTTGTTGTTTTGACAAATTGAAAATAGAATTTACTGGATCAGAGCCAACGGTTAAAGCATCTTTTGTTTTAAAGCTGCTCTATTAAGTTTACTGACTGCTACCGGACAATCAATTTCACATTAATATTGGGAACCTGTAGCTTACTGACGTTCATTTGACATACTTCGAAACAGCCCTGAGGCCCAGTGCGGTATACAATGAGTTTATATGTTGCCGCTCTTAAGATTATCAGTTTCACGACCTTTCAGTATATTCGAAGTAGCCTTAATCATTTATTTTCTGTTGCTTTGGTTTTTATTGTTTTTTATTTCGTTGTTGACATGCCGTCCTCTTCGCGGCCCTTGTGCAGCGCTTTGTGACCCTCGGGTGAAAGGCGCTATATAAATTTAAATTATTATTATTATTATTATTTATGATGGTTGCTCTTCAGAGCTTCTTTCTTTGCGATTCTTCGAAGCACGAGGGTCAGCTTCTGGACATCGTTGTCTTTCAGCTCAGCTTCGAAGTGTTTGGTAGAATTCGCAGGAAACAGAGCTGTTCTTTCGGGATAGCTGTGTCGAGCGCTCTCCCTCTCTCACTCGCGACGTTTCGCCTCCCACGTTGGAATCATCATCGCGAGGAAGAGAGAGAGATATTGCTTGACACGGCTATCCCGAAAGAACAGCTCTGAAGAGCAACCATCATGAATCGAGCTGGTGAAACCTACATCAGTACAAAATCAGTTTAGGTTCAATCCCCTGTTGTTGGTTTTTGAGTTGGCGGGAGGATAATGAAATTGAATTGAGGACCCTTCCTATCCTCTAGTATTGTTAAAGGTTGTGTTAATTAGCATGGAGGGATTTTTGATTCGCAACTGCCCACGTTACGCCATGACATTTAATCTAAAATGTAATCTTGACATTTTAAACAACAAAACATTTCGTGCACGTCATTGCAATTATTGATGGTAACAATCTTAAATAAGGCTAATGTACTGGCCCAGCATGAGTAATGCATAACAAAAGTATACGTTGAGACAGAAAGGAATTGCTCATCACTGGATTGGCAGGGTGGTGCAGTGGCGTCACTTGCGCGTCACAGGAATAATCTCCTGGGTTTCGATTCTTGACTCGCGCGCCCCTCTGCGTAGGGATTTTATTCTCTCCACCTGTTCTGCACACGTTTCCTTCAAGTTATCCTGTTTGCTCGTATAGTAAAAAATAAAACCCTACAATACAACTGGAATTGGCCAAACATCCCTATGCTGAAAAAGTCCCTGCAAATTCGTCAATTTATATTACACATAGGAAGAAAACGCCGCTCCAACCTTATTGTGAAAACTCGGCAGGGCAATTAACCCTCGGCGGCAGCAGCATGTCCTTGGACTGTGGGAGGAAACCGGAGCACCCGGCGAAAACCCACGCGGACACGGGGAGAACGTGCGAACCCCACACAGAAAGCTTGCGCGAGTCAGGAATCGAACCCAGGGTCTCTTGCTGTGAAGCGGTTCGCTGGATCAGCAGCGATACACACTTGGCAGGTTCTCATCCCGTTGTCCGAGGGGGTTATTTATTTATTTCCGTGATGCACAGCACTTGGAGCACCTTGCAGAAAGGCGCTTTTCGACTGTAATTTACGGCTATCATTATTACTCACCCAGCAAAACAGAGGGTTACTGTATTCTGTATTGAGTGCAAGAGAGAGAGGCTGGGGTAGGTGAGCGGGGCTGCACATCACATCAGCGTTCTCTACAGAAGGCCCTGTCGGGATGAATTGGCTCGGCTTGGCCGAAACCACTCCAGCTACAAATTTCCGGAGTGTGCTTTCAAAGGGTTCGGCGCTCGTTAGGCCGTGGGTTTTCACTCCAATCGCGCACACTCCGCAGCCCGCCTCTTCTTCGCTGAATGGCCGGAAGCTGACTCACAACAGAGGCGGCTGCATTTGGCCAAATCTTGAACTTCAAACAATAAAAGCCCCTCTGTTCTCCTTCACGCACACGGCCGTGCGGCTCACGTGTGTTTCCTCCCGTGTTTAAACAAAAAAAAAACAAAATGCCGCTGTTTGTTAGCGTGAAGAGCTAAACAAAGCTGCGTTTCCCTTTTCCATGTTGGCTCCTGAGCGCATTCCATCATTGCTCGTAGCTGCGTTGAGAACGGTGTTGAAAGATAATCGTGCAACGTTCACGTTGCGGTCGGTGATATTCGTAGCTATAAACCTTCCACTGGATTCTGTTTGAATGTCGGTGACTTCCTGAAATTCACATTGGTTTTTTTTCTTCCATTTATTTATTATCGGTACCCACTTAATATTTTAGACGTTAGAGGGTCGCGGGGGACCGGAGCCTAACCCGGCAGACACAGAGCGCAAGGCTGAGCTATACCCCGGATGGAATGCCAGTTCATCGCAGGGCACCAGGGTCAACTTATTCATCAGGTGAATTTAACCTAGGCAGCTGTAGTGGCGTTTCTTTGGACTGTGGGAGGAAACCGGAGTACCCGGCGAACACCCACGCGGACACGGGGAAGAAACATTCAAACGCAGAAAGGCAGCACCCAAACCAAACATCGAAATCAGGAACTTCTTGCTGTGAGGCGGCAGCGCTACTCACTGTGCCACCGTGCCGCCCTCTGCACATAAAACGGATCCTTCTAATGATTACATATTTCAGAGACTGATTGCTCTGCAGGTTGAATGAGGTTTGTACTTTCCGTAAGAGAGCGATAACGCAAGGCACACACGCTGCACCTGAATGTTTGCTACAGTGCACGCCTGGTCAATGGACTTTTCACGTTTCACTTCACCCCACCCCCCCGTCGTGTTTACATTTTAGAGCACGCGTGTTTACGTAACGGTTGATTTCTGTCGCGATGAGTTGCTGCGATGCCGTGCTTCAAGAATCCGTTGTCTGTGACCTCGTGGTGAATTCTAGCACCTCCAGTGGCTGCAGGGGTCGCATAGGCTCATTTAGCAGGGGGGCTTCTCAATCGTATCACCTCAGGGCCCACTCGGGTCTGGTCTCCACGGACCACTAGGTGGCGCTTTAACAGTACGCGGCATTAACAGTACGCAAATACAACATTCATCGGAATATATCGTCTTCTATATGCATGCTATCGTGAAATTTAAACCTCTGCCAATCAATAAATTAATTAATGCATCATTCCACCTATAGTGGTCACATTGTTTCTCACCCAACAGTTGTTTTGCTTTTATTTCTACTTGCTTCAACACATTATTTTCTGTCACTGTCATTTTCGTGACCCGAGGTCGCTGTTGATTATAGTTGCAATCTCCTGTTACAAACGAGGATATCTAATTAAACTTGAAACATTGTGAGGAGACTCACTGACCACCACGGGAATGTGGAATTTCCACCTGTGGGTTAGGACCGCTAGTTGGGATGAGTTGTGCCCTCGTTCCTCACTTGAGCAGGGAGACACCTGGACTGACTTGATCCACACAGTATTACCTGCAGTTTCCTGCTGCCTTTCCGTGTTTTATATATATATAGTTTCAACAGAGTCAGTGTTGTAACTCTCTCGTCTTTGCCAAGATGTTGTCTTTTAACTTTTAAAAAATCCCTTCGGCTTCTTCTTCTTTGCGATTCTTCGAAGCACGATGGCTAGCTTCCGGACATGGTCGTC
>JAZEWU010000013.1:1207740-1225234 GCA_036362915.1 Geotria australis
GCTTCGCAGAATCGCAAAGAAGAAGAAGACTTGACAGGGATCGCGACGTGAACGCTTCTACCTTAATCCCCAAGCCCTAGAATCGTGACTGTGTCCGTCTTCGTTGCAACTACTTGCGCCGATGTTCATAGTTGAAAAAGCTCGAATAAAAATGCCAATGGGGCAATGATAATCTACTTTATATTGGTTCGAACTTTCGTTGTATCGCTGGAATCCAGAGCTTGCAAGCTCGTTGGGTATTTTCTGCCGTATTTTTTTTTTAGATAAATAGATGTTTATTATTACAGCATAAAAATACCCAGTGAATTTGCAAGCTCTTTACGGGATTCCTGCGACACAACAAACACGTAATAATTAAAGATATATTTTTCTTTAGAAACGGTGCTGGAAATTTCACATTCTGCAGCAGGGAGGCCAGTCTCTGGATACCATGACCACTGTTGACATTCCACAGTGTTGAAGTGAGTGTTGATAGTTTTGATTAACCTGACAGGAACAATGGATTGAGTCGACCCCCCGCCCAACCCCGGCTACGGTTAGAACTCTGATTACGCACTCACTTTGACATTGACCGCGCTGAACCCAACCCACTCAACCCTGGCCTCTATTCCCAGAAATTGTTTCTTCGCGACCGAGTGAAATGACTTCAACCCAGGTGTCGGCAAGAACAAAAAAAACTGATTCCCCATGCGCCGTGGGACGTGACCCCCTGACCCTAAGTGGCCGCGTTATTGACTCTGGCAGAGAAGGGCCCCCCTCCGGGCATACTCTCGTAGGCCAAGTCGGAGCAGTGTTTTTGGCACGCTGTTGCAGCTCACCTGCTGCTTCGAGAGTGGCGTCATGGCCACAGGTGTGCTGTACGCCAGATGCTCGAGGCCACACCACGTGTCCGAGCGCCCGTCTAGCTCTGCGCGCGTTGGATTTATAACTATGGCATTCGTAAACGACTAGTCCTTTGCAGGTGCGTGCATTTTCAACGAGCAGCGGAATAGTTACGGGCTGCGTTCATAGGTATTATTATTGCCCGATAGCTGACACAATTCACAATGTCACGCGCTCGTAATAAGGTGTACGATTACTGGACTAGCGCACGTCGTTATAATTCCGATTTGTTTACACGCTCGGCTTGAGTGCGTTTTCTGCGAATGCTGTGTTTGTGGCGTTTGGAAAATGACCGAATGTGTTTTTTAAAAACATGTGGTAGAGAACACAAGTGCCTGGATGAAACCTACACGTAAAACAATTTGTATTGGCCGAATTCAGAAACCTACTTGGTTTATTGCATCTACTACACCGTCATTCTGTGCTGGGAGATTTGCTTGTTTGTTTAATCAGTCTTTGAAGACGAGTATCAGGAAAAGAGACATTTGATGGAAAGAGAGACGGGACAAAAGCACCTAAACGCCCATGGTCACCTTCAGAAAAATCACAACACAAATTTCCACACAATCTTGCATTCAATTCGAAAGGGAACACTATGGATTGCATTGGCAGCGGCGCATGCGCTCACAAATTTAATAGTTTTCGTTAATAATAATTCCTGATAACGGAATTACTACAAAAGTCGGACATTCCGGGTTTGTGGCGCGTATTGTGCCGTTGCCCTGAATTGCATGTGCTGATTTTCGGCAGAGAATCTAGGTCATTGAATCTACGTTCACATAGAGGTGGGGAAAGTGTTTGAAGTACGGAGAGCGAACGGGCGCATTGTATGGGACTTGGAGCAGCAGCGCTGAAAGTGATTTTCCATCCTTTTCCATCGCTCAGTAAGTCTTCTTTTTTTTTTTTTTTTTTTTTTTTNNGCTTGGCTTCGAAGTGTTTGGTAGAATTCGCAGGCAATACCAAGTACTACCTGACAGGGATCGCGACGTGAACGCTTCTACCTTGACCCCCAGAATGCTCAGTAAGTGCGAGGTATGAAGAATAAAAACCGTAATTTCCGCTGTTAATAATAATAATAATAGCATTAACCGATACTTGCAGTTCGGTACAATTATACTGGGTCAGTTATAGTGCTTTTGATATCGTGATATGAACATATTTAATTCTAGTTATTGATAACAATGTTATATGATACAAGCTGTCAGTACTGTAAGACGATGGTGATGATGATGATAAGTATTCACAGCCATTTGGAAATCCACTGCTGGATGAAGGTTTTCCCAACGCCTTGTCAGTCATGGGGGCCGTTCGACCATACTTCACCACTTTGGGGAACGTCCAGATTGACGGAAGGGGAAGGGTGCTCAAAACTTGATTCGACCGATGTTATCCGTGGCGAGGAATCTAACGTGGGCTGTCAGGTTCATAGCGCCGTGCTCTAACAAATGCCACCACTCCCGCCATCAATATGAATGAGAAGCAACGCGGTTTTTCGTTTCACAACCCACACTCCGCTCTTATCTCGGTGTATAATGTCTTCCGCTAATGTGCTATATCTTGTCGTTCATTGGCCACCGGTCGTTGCATGATTAACTCATCCGGGTCTATTTGTAGGGTTAATATTTGTCTGGCACACACGCAGATTAACCATACGTGTGTGCGTGCCCTCTGGGGACTCATTCATGGGGGGTGTGTGTGAATGTGTTTCTAAGGTCGTTCCTTAGATGTCAGATGTTTATAAGGTGTTCATTATTACAGCAGAGAATACCCAGCGAGCTTGCAAGCTCTGGAAGCGGTATTCCCGCGTCGCAACAAACGTACGACGTAACACACGTTAAGAATATTTAACATCAGAAGGTACTGCAACGATTGTACAGCGTTACATTGTGCGGGGTCGAAACGTAAGTGGGCATGTGTCGACAAAGAGATACCAAGACAGTCCGAGGTGCTGCTCACGACACCACCCCATGTGTGCCGTGTCAGGCTTCAAAAGCACTTATCCTGTTATCCAGTTACGGCTTTGTGACGGATTTCGGACACTGATTGTCTCTGTGTGCATGTGTGTGTGTTTGCGCGCACGGTGTAATGTGGTATTTTATCTGTGTAGTAATCTCTGACACGTTATATGTGGACTTTCTCACGTTATCGAGATGTGGAGCGATTACGCAGTACTTAGCCACAAACCCATCCATCCGAGTTCGATTCCGGCTTACGACCAATAACAGTGGCATTCATTAAAACCGGTCCTGGGCTTTCCCTAGGTCCACTCGGCCTCATGTGAGTACCTGGCGTGATGTGTAAATAAAGCCGCTGGGGAGATGAAGGCAGCCGGGCGTGCTGATGACCACCCAGCCCCTCGCGTGCCGTGCCGACCCTCATAGGTGCTCGCGAACAGAACTTGCTCCAAAAGGCTGTCAAAGGCTATAGGGGGATCTTTGTCTTTGTCAGCCTGTGTCTGTGCGTGCGCGCATGATGTAATCATCTCTTCATGGACAATTTTCACGTAATCGAGATGGGGAATTCTTGCCATTCTTTCCCCATGAAGGCACCGGGACGCGTTGGTGAGCTATTGGAGCCACTAGCCCGGCTCGGTTAATGTAACCGCGAGCTGCAAGCACGCTCATTCATCCCCACTCGTCACTAAGCTACAAAGACAAAGATCCCCCCGTAAAGGATTAACAGACTGCAGGGTCAAGTGCCGTTAGCAAGGAGGAGGTGGGTGACCAGCACCAACGCCCGGCCGCCTTTATCTCCCTAGTGGCAATGTTTGAACACTGCGGTAGGTACTCATTTGGGGCTGAGTCGACCGAGGGGAGGCCCTTAACCGGTTTGGAAAATCGTCACTGGCGTTGGCCGTGAGCGAGATTCGAACTCGGGTCACCAGGTTTGTAGCCCAGTGCGCTAACCACTGAGCCACCGCTCCCCATGTGCACGTTCACGAACAGCATTACAGACGGTAGGGGCAAGGTTGGTTAATCATTCAATCGTTATCAGCACCTGCTTAATCCTGGTCAGGATCGCGTGGGGCCGGAGCCTATCCCGACAGACACAGGGCACAGGCCAAGGCTATAGCCAGTCCATTGCAGGGCACAGGGGGCAATTTATTCATGTCACTGAGCCGAGGCAACCGTGTTTTCGTACTGTGGGAGGAGACCGGAGTACCCGGCGAAAACCCACGCGGACACGGGGAGAACACTCAAACTGAACAGACAACCGGGCATGGAATCTAGTTTACGTGGTCCATAGTAAAATATTATAGATCTATATTGCTGTCAGATAACTCTTATTTGAAGTTGGACTCAGCTAATATGTCATTTGCATGACCTGCAGCAACACAGATGGTACATTTTTACTGATGCAGGTTTTCACGGCTGGATTCATGATGGTTGCTCTTCAAAGCTGTTCTTTCGAGAAAGCCGTGTCGAGCGCTTCCCCTCTCACGATGCTTCCAACGTGGGAGGCCGAACGTCACGCGGGAGAGAGGGAGAGCGCTCAACACGGCTATCCCGAAAGAACGGTTCTGAAGGGCAACCATCAATGGTGCAGTTATCAATCGGCCTGTAGTAATAATAATAATAGTATTTATATAGCGCCTTTAATAATAATAATAATAGCATTTATATAGCGCCTTTCACCCGAGGGTCACAAAGCGCTGCACAAAGCTGTAGAGAACGACATGTCAACAACGACAGAGACGGAAAATCAGCAACAATTTTTTTTTGGGTTTTTTTTTTTAATAATCCGAACTGTGGAGAGAGGGTCACAAAGCGCTGCACAAGGCTGTGGAGAGAGCGACATGTCAACAACGACAGAGAACGGAAAATCAGCAACATTTTGTTTTGGGTTTTTTTTTATCCTTGCCGACCACACGGGTAATTTTACCTAATTGAAGGGACGGTCTGTGCTTTTTTTTTAGTTCATCTTCAAAACACATTTACGGAAAATCAGAGGGATACATGCTCGTTGTTCGATAATCTTTGTATTGTCCGTGTGTCAGTTTATCCACGCAATGTAATCCACGTACTCATTTATTTCCGTGTGGAGTTTGTGTGTTCTGTCTGTGACCGCGTGGGGTTTTTTTGCCGGGTATTCCGGTTGCCTCCCATAGCTCAAAAAGAATATAACACTCGCCATTTGGCCGATAACATCTTTGTATACAGAGTATGCAGTTGCAAAGTTTGGCAATCGAATCCCAGCGATCGGAACAGAAAAAGCAACAGGGAGCAGATGGGACAACTATTTTGAAACCGCCGTCTTTATGAAATCATCAGAGAACAGGATGAGCACATATTCACGTTAAGGGTTTGCTCGCACACTGGCTGTGCCAATCCCCGAACGCTCGCTTTCGCGAAGCACGCGTCAAGGGTTTGGAAATGTCACAGCTCAAAAGACCTTGCAGAGTCCAATAACAATGCAAAGAACTCTGTAAAGAAATGGGAAACATAACCATCACGCTTCGAAGAATCGAAAAGAAGAAGCCCGTTGTCCCACGGCCAGGGACCGTGGCCGAATCGCAGCTGAGATCACGGGGTCGATCGCTGACGCCTATCCAAACGATATGCAGGAAAAGAAAAACACGAACAATGCTTGTTAGGAGGTAATAATTAATCACTATTCGCCAGCTTTTAATGTAATTGCGCTCCGCACGTTTTCCATGGACTTGGTTGTTGAATCCAAGGTACGGCTTGATTAATTGACATTGTAACTTAGCCTCATTTCTCTTTGGGCTCCAGCCCAGAGTACGCGCTGCTAGACGCGCGACCCAAGGTGAAACAGAATTGGGGATTTATTACAAGAGGCGAACGTAGACGTTTGGCACCAACTGCGACGACGCTCGCTAACATCCAGTGGACGGAGGCGAGCGATGGGCGAGGTGCGGTGGCACATCGACCTTCATCACTTACTTCGTGAGAACACTACACGACTAAAGGGCCCGGGTTCGAATCTCGGCTCGGGGGTTTGCATGTTCTCCCCGTGTCCGCGTGGGTTTTCGCCGGGCACTCCGGTTTCCTCCCGCCGTCCAAAGACATGCTGTCAGGTTAATTGGCGTGCTGACTCAATTTCCCTAGGCGCCCTGCGATGGACTGGCGTCCCATCCTCGGTGTTCCCCTGCCTTGCGCCCTGTGTCTGCCGGGTTAGGCTCCGGCTCACCGCGACCCTGTACGGGATTAAGTGGTTTCTGAAAATGGATGGATGGATGAAAATGGATGGATGGACTACACTACTAATATGACGTAGCGAGGGTTGCTGTTCTTTCGCCTCCCGCTCGATACGGCAGGGAGTCCCGTAAAGAGCTTGCAAGCTCACTGGGCATTTTTCTGCTGCAATAATAAACGTCTATCTATCGATCGATTTGCTCTTTTCCAATCTCGGTGTAGCCCGCACCGGTTAACTGTGACACCGGAGACGGTTATTTGTGAATGGGCTGCTGCTGACTCCGAGCAACTCTGCAAATAATGAACGAGCGCAGAACGCGGCGCCGTTCGTAACTGTTGTACCCATGATGTCACCGGGTTCTCCACTCGGCGGCTGTTGGCACAGCAACTGGGGATGTGGTCTGTGAGCGGAGGAGAGATGTCCCTAATTGTGTGCGAACATCGGGCCGTGTAAACAGGAAAGGCTGGCAGGGCAATATAGGGGGGGTGGAGGAGCAGTGTGTGTGTGTGTGTTTTTAATGGAGGCAGCAAGCGTATCTGTCGCGTGTTGTGTCGCCTCGTTAGTTTTGATATGCACACCCTTTAGTCTCCGAGACGAGGGAGTGCCACTCGTTTCCCGTGTGTAGGTTTATATAGAGTACCTACTAAGTGTAGCGGTTTGCATGTCCCAGAGATGCGTCAGCGCTCCTGCTCGGGTCCACATCGGTTAACAGGCCTCGGGAGAGGTACCACACAAATAACGACCCGAAGACCCTCCGATTAAAGGAGGTTGGCATCAGGTAGGGCATCCAGCCGTAACATTCTGCTCCTATACCCTCATTTTTGGGGGGCCAAGCGGCCAAACTGGGTCAACCTGGATAACAGACACACAGCCTACTGTGTGGCTGTTAGTTGGGGATACATGCTGCCGTGAAACACTTTGGAGGCAGGGTGGATCGTTGTGTCTAAAGCCCCATGTCTGTAAACGGCTGAACCTCCCCTCGGTCTACGCAGCCGTGGTGGCAATCCGGCCCAAAACAGGTGCCCGCTTTCATAGTCAACCCCCTGCATCGATGGTCAGTGTGGTGAAGTGTGGTCAGTCATCCCCCAAAATGGTCAAAGTATGGTCAGATATCTCCCATGACCCACGGGCTGTGGTGAGGGTGTTGGAGCGTATGGACTTCTTAGTTGAGGTTTCATTTGATGTACTTACTGACAGGTTTTCACGGCTCGATGTATGAGTATTGCTCTCCACAGATGTTCTTTCTGTAAAGCAGCGCTCGGCACGACTATCCCAAAGCTCTGGAAATCAATTCTCAGACACTGTTCTCTATATATATTGAGATATTTTTGCCCAAATAGTGGGTGTTCTTTAGCTATTGGTCTCCGGAAAAAAAAACCCATGTGGGCACAGAGGAAACACACAGACGCCCCGTAGAACGGCACCCGAGCCAGGAAGTAAACCCAGGCGCTGATCACATCAACTCCGCTGTTAGCTGCGGCCATATATCACTCAGATCGCCGGGCTTCAACACAATGTTGCACAGATATTCATTTGGAATGTTTTATCATTTCGAACGTGGAGATTTATGGATTGTAATTTGCAGTAATTGATAACACGCCTGCCATTGACAGCGTACTGCTCCATAATGACATGCCATCCTTTATTGCAACAAATTGGGAATGCTTTCAAGTCGACTTGTCAAATGTTACATGAGTCATGGTAATATTCGAGGCGCTGTTTTGTTCAGAATGTTTATCTGTTGTGATGATTCCCATGGGGAGGCCATAATGGCGGGGGGGTGGGGGTATTGCGTGACGAGACACGTGGACTGAAACAAATATAAAAACAAAAACAAATAGCTCCCGTATAGCCTTGATAGGCTGTGGGGGCAAGTGCCGTTAGCGAGCACCTATAAAGGCTGACACGGCACACAAGGGGGTGAGTGGCCAACACCACGCCCGGCCGCCTTTGTCACCCTAGTAGCGATTTTTACACACAGCACATGTACACATACAAATAAAGATACAAAGATCCCCCGAATAGCCTTAACAGACTGTTGGGGCAAGTGCCGTTAGCGAGCACCTATGAAGGTCGACAGGGCACACGAGGGGGTGGGTGACCAGCACCACGCCCAGACATGTACACACACACCGCTGTTGAGAATGCATTGTTTTTATCTAAGGCAATACACAACTTGGCCTGCCACACATATTGCGGCAAACACAGTCCCCTACAGCCTTCAAAAAACTCTTAAAAAGTCACCTTTTCACCGACTCACAACAAACCGACTGACCGGGGTTGCGCGCCTCGGAATCAACGGGTGCAACGCGCCCGGAGAAAATGCGCGCGTTACAAAAGTAGATTATTATTAGTAGTAGTAACATCCGCGCCTCACAGATAGAAGGTCCTACCCGAGGCAGTTCGCCTGAGACAGGAGCTTCTTTCTATGAGGCGCGGATGGTACTCCTGCAAAGCCACCCCACGTGAATCGGTAAACGCGCTGAATTGTGTTCCAGGTTAGTGGAGCCCAACATGAAGCCTGTAGTGAGCTCAATGTGTCGTTTACTTGGCTTGCAAGGCAGGCACATTGGTTCGGTGCCAGGAGATTTGCACGTAAAATTCCCTTCCCGTTTCCCTCCTGTGTAATCGCCGCGGTACCTGGCATGCATTGCTTGGCGGTTGCATGATACGGCCTTATCAACCTGCACTGCAAGAGCTGATATTCAAAATTTGGTTGGAGGTTAAAGATCAGCATTATTAAGCTAGACAACGATCTCCAGTTTCTATATAAGGCACGTGTTCATATTTATAGACTATCAGCTGCCCTTATCTTTGAGCGATGTGTGTGTATACATGTGAACATATATAGATATGTTTTCAGTGATTGTGTGAAGCTAATAATATTCGCCTGCTATGCGGAAGCATATGGGTTCAATCCTAACCCTGACGCTGCCTTATGGTTGTCGTTCGTTGCGTGCTCTCCCCGTAGTCGAGTGGATTTACGTCTCCTGGTGTCTCTGGTGTTTCCCGCCACATTTAGAAACACGCGTTTAGCTTATTTTGCTGATACTTTAAATTCCCACGTGCGATAAGCCGCCTCAATGAGCTATCGTGTGTGGCCAGGTCATCTCTGGCAAGTAAGATATTTGTTTTGTTAAATAATCATCATCATCATCATTGTCAGAAACCGCTTAATCATGTACAGAGTTGCGGTGAGCCATTTGTTTTATAGACAATGTAAATACTCTAGTGGTGGTATATTTTTAGGCATCAACTTGTGTACGGATATAACCAATAACCAGTTTACGCATGTATTACTGTTAAAGTTGCATTAGATAATTCTGCTCAAACAAACATGGGACAGTGGATATCGCTGTTCGGCAGTCCCAAACTAGTGATTGCAATTCCACATTTTCATGGCAGGGGCCAGTCTCTTTATCGACCTCCCACAAGATGGTGCTAATTTTGTCAACTCCAGAGGGATGATTGACTCGGTTGCCCCAAACAGGATTTCAAGCTACGATTTCGTGCTTGTGCGCCGAGCAAGCGGATCACCGTGCAGCCCAGGAATATCTCCCGTTATAATAACGGTCAACACGTTACGTGGAACCAGTTGTGTACGTTTGTTCAATCACCCCGTTTAATCCCCCGAATAATTTGCGCGTGTTTATCCGTCTTTCCGTGTTTACAACCGGCTTTATTTTCACTAATCTAACGCGTGGTAATATAGTAGGTGACAAAAATCCGTACGCGCGTACGCCCACGCGGGAGAGACCTGCGACGTGATTTTTACGCGCGTTAGGTAACGTCGCCGAGGCACCACCCCCCATCCCTCATCCGTAGCAGCTGCCGTTGTTTGGCCGTCATTCGACCGGGACGCACCGGCCAGTCGTGCTCTCTTTTGGCGGCGAATCTCGGGCGTCCTCGCTGGGAGTCGGAGTTGGCCCCGGGCATCACCAAACCTCTGCACGCGAATGCTCAGAGCTCCCGCTCGTAGGCACGGGCGGAGGTGCGTCAACGAAAGTAACGTCGTCGATTGGCGCCGAGTGCGTCACCTGCGAGAGCACTTAGGCGCACCGCTTGCTTGGGTCCCGGTACTCGGGCCCCTTACGCTGGTGAACGGCACGGCTGGGTAACGGAGCGTTGGTTTCCGATCGACGGCCTGCCCAGCCGCGTCATCCCACGTTGTCTCCGTCAATTTCAAATAACTTCTGATGGTATCTGTCCAGTTCAGTCGTGATAGATAGATGTTTATGATTACAGCAGAAGGTACCCAGTGGCTTGCAAACGGGGCTGTGTTCAGTGGCAGCACTGGAAAGCTCCAGGGTCTCGTCAAGATCACAGGACATTTTACAGAAAGGTTATTTTGACATCAAAGATGCACCTTGGCGTGTCTTCAAAGTAACACGTGTTGTCAAGTCGCCCTAGAGATCCGACACTGGGATACAGTGTGTTTCATTGGGATACAGTGTGTTTCACACAAGGGGTCATGCACATTAAATAGAAATAAATCCCATTTGATGGAAGCCACATTAATGTCTGTAAATCATTTCCTTTCAATACCAAATATGCAGAAATTGCACTTTAATGTACGCTCAGTCGGAGCTCAAAATATGCACGCCTACAACTTAAACTTGCCGTCTAATTCCGTGCAGATTTTGAGGACACTGAATAACGAATTCGGGTTTTAAGTAATTTTTGTTTGAGAGCTTACGGAGATAAAAAAAAAAACTAACTATTATACATTTGACACTTAGATATTTTATGAAGGATTCCAAACCGGATCCCGCAGTGGAGACATCTTATATAAAAAAAAAATCCTGCCTAATTCAGGGTGGTCCCGATTTCTTGTGAGCCCCGTTTAACGGAGCCACCTAAGATCCCTATTCGAAGTAAAATTCTTGTCAAACTTAACAGGTGGTTTCAAAGGCTGCATTTGCAGAAATCCCGCTTGCAGAGCTTGCAAGCTCACTGGGTATTTTCTGCTGTAACAATTAACATCATTTTGTCTACCTTAACCCATTAATTTCTGTTAAAAAAAACCCTCTTTCGTATTAATTTCAGACGGCTGATACTATTCCATATACCACTGAACGAAATGCTTGTAGTGAGCAGCGTATAATAATAATAATAATAACATATTTCTATCGCACGCATATGGCCCGTCGATTCGGAGGCGCGGAGCCTGGCTCAGTCGGTATGTTGTGGGTCGGTGACGAGGTGTTCTTTTCAAAGTGTTTTTAAGGTCGCGTGGGATTGTGTTTGGCGTAGCAGATGTGGCAGGCCGGCGACAGGTTGTGAGTGCTGCGAAAGAGGGCTCGCGAAAGATCCCGAACCTTAAGACGTAACCACGAAACCGAGCGGGTGACATCACGAAGCGATCTGCGCCGCAACCCTCTAATGAGATTCTTCTTTCGATTCTTCGAAGCGTGATGGTTATATGACAGTTTCCCATTTCTTTACACAGTCCTTTGCATTTTTATTGAACTCTGCAAGGTCTTTTGAACTGCAGAGGTTGGGTAGTAGAGCGCAGACAAGGCAGCGCTCCATAGTACGGTCTGCTTCTCCACATTCACAGGTGGTTCGGCCAGTCTTGTAGCCCCATATAACCAAAGCAGTAGCTTTTAATCGTCCCGTTCAAGTTCTCAGGCGGTTGAGTGTCTTCCACCGAATCCACGGTGCTTCTGAGCCAGGAGGGAGGTCTTCAGCAGGGGGGGGATTCTTCCCATGCCAGTCGGAGGAGGGTCACTCTCAAGCTTTTCCGTCCAGAGCTGGAGTCTGCTTTCTTCTCGAGATGGACACACGAGTGTCCCGCCCGAGTGTGCCGCCTGGCTTGACGCCGGCCCGCTGTTTCCCTTCCCGCGCAGCTGCTGCAGGACTGCCCGAAGGCGCGGCGCGAGGTGGACCTGCACTGGCGCGCGTCCACCTGCCCGCACGTGGTGCGCATCGTGGACGTGTACGAGAACCTGCACCAGGGCAAGCGCTGCCTGCTCATCGTCATGGAGATGTGAGTTCCGGTCGCGGCGTCGCGTCAAAGTTGCGGCGGCAGGGTGCCCGCGCAGCTCGCCAACACCCGCGTCTCGCGGAGAGAAGGTCCTGCCCGACGCGGTTCGATTGCCCGCCCCGGGCGCCTTTCTGCGTGGGGTTTGCACGTGCCCTCCATTCGCTTGATACTTTTTCACAAAACCCGTAACCTGACGGAACGGTGTGTTAACGCAGTCTGACAACGTGACGATGGGTGTCCGCGGAGGGTCGAGTGGAATTATTCACGGCTTCGCACGCGGCAGCAATAACGCGCTCGCCGCCGCATCCATAGGTCACGCTTTACCAAATCTCCGGACTCTTTGAAAGTTTTACGTAAACCATGACTGCCGGATGCATTGACAGCAACTCAGATAAAATGTCACAGGCACGGAGCTGTGTGAGGGTGTCCTTCCGTTGCAATGCGCTCCTTTGTGGGGTGAGAACACATTTCCGCACAATCTGTTCTTTCGTTCATGTCGCTGGATTGTTTCGACATGCAAGGGCAGGGCAAAATGGGCAATTGTTGAGACGTGATGTTGAACAAATGTCGTTATAATGTCCCCAGACACCTCTAAACAGCGTGCGCTCTTATCTACTAAACAGCTTATCAAGTGAGGGTGATTCTGCGTGTGTGTGACCTAGCGGTTGATGTGCACTCTTTAAGGTGCTTGGTGATAGCTGTGGGGAATTTTGAGGGCTGCAGCGATGTAACGCTTCACAAGATTATCTCAAATTTTACGATACGGCTGTTATCGTGATATTAGTTTCGTGTAAATCTGTAACTGTAGTTGACAGTTTTATCGTCTTGTTTTGGTGCTTGGACGTGCTTCTGCTACGCTAGAGCTATTGTTGGTCAATGCGTTGCTAATGTAGGTGAAACAGAATTGTTGGGATAGGCCCCGGCTCACCGAAACCCTATACACAGGATTAAGCGGTTTCTGACGATGAATGAATGGAAAAGATTTGTGCCATCGTGAACAGAAAGCGTGGGATATAATTCACCGCCAGTGGTCTGTTCCTGCCACCTTGTGGTTGAACAGCGGGCTGAATCGTGCACTTCTGGTTACGACATTCATTGCAATTGATTAATCGAATTCACGCCGTCCTATGCACATGTGTTCAGCGGAAAACGTAACTTTAATTTCTTATCAGTACTGGTTGTCGCAGCGTCTGTGTTGAGAATGGCGACGCAGCCCGATTGGCATTGCTTAATTTTCTTTGTGTTTTTGATTTCTGGAAATGTCTCGGTACAGCATGTTTGAATGTACTTTTCACACGTGGGCACTGTATAGAGATTGGGCCGTAAATGGTTGAATTATCTTCCGCTCGCAGCAAATTAACGAATTGTCACGATTCGCAGTAGCGCCATTCAGTTTAAGAACAATTTCTCGTTTGTTCCGTCGGATCAGTCTCACTATTAGCCTATATTTCGCGCTTCCATATCACCGCATCTAATATGGGTAGAAAGTATTTCATAGATTCTTAAATTAACAACAGAATGCCACGTATCATGAGCGTATACAAATGATTTAAACTTATATAGTCCTCATTTACAAATTAATATTATGTTGTCTCCAGTTTAAACGGCCACTATCCAGGTTGACCCAGGTTGCCTGTTGCCCCCAAATTGTGGGGATATTGGAGCAGAACGTTACGGCCGGATGCCCTTTCTGACGCCAACTTCCTTCAATCGGAGTGTCTTCAGAGCGTTATTTGTCTGGAACCTCCCCATGGACCTGTTCACCAAGGCATACCCTACCAAGAGTTCTAGACTCCAGATATGTTCACCAAGGGAGATCCTAGCAGGAGTGCTGGACTCCAGGCGACATACTTTCTGAGGTTCATTACAACACAAACACCCCTCCATAACAATAAAGTTACGATCCACGGATATGGTGATTGTTGTAATAATTATCAATATTCAGAACACTTCTTCTTCGGCTTCTGTGTGCAGAATGCAGGGTGGGGAGCTCTTCAGTCGGATTCAGGACCGGGGAGACCAGGCGTTCACCGAGCGAGGTGAGCGGCGCTTGTGTGACAGCGCACACAACAGCAACAA
This sequence comes from Geotria australis, assembly GCA_036362915.1. Lineage (NCBI taxonomy): Eukaryota > Metazoa > Chordata > Hyperoartia > Petromyzontiformes > Geotriidae > Geotria > Geotria australis. Next base: position 1,221,845 of record JAZEWU010000013.1, read on the forward strand.
TCGCCACTAAGTGGCGGTGACGTCACCACGGCGAGTGGGACGTCATTTGTGGTGGGGTAAAGTGTGGGTACTGTCACCTCCTCTGAGCGTGTCATGCTAATACTGCAAGTGCCATTTTTGTACAGTAATTACTTACCGTTAAAAATATATATCAATTAAGTAAAAAAAAACTGACCAAATAAACAACTACCCAAAGTGGCTCTAAGCCATGCCTCGTAACCAGGCAACGATTCTCAACGGGCTGTCTGTCGTCTGGGTCGATATGACCGCTGATCGCGTCGACGCGTCTGTTCGCTGCGGTTGTTCGACGCGGGCCAAAGTCCAACGTACGTCTGCGTTCCGTGCACAGAGGCGTCCGGGATCATGCGAGACATCGGCCAGGCCGTGCAGTCGCTGCACGCGATGCACATCGCACACCGAGACGTCAAGGTGAGCGTCGTACGCGTCAACACGTCACCCGCGTAATCCCGCGCGAGGGTCGGGGTGAGCTCGCAGCCTATCCCGGCAGACGCAGGGCGCAAAGCAGGGATATACCCAGAATGGGACGCCAGGCCATTCCAGGGCAATGTATTTTGGACTGTGGGAGGAAACCGGAGTGCTCGGCGAAAAACCCACGCGGGCACGGGGAGGACATCCACGCAGGAAGGCACCTCAGGGGTGAGATCCCGACCGTCTCAGGCAGGGGCCTCTTTCTGTGAGGCGCAGATGTTACCGCTGCACAGATACGCTGCCGGCAGAGTAACCGACCACCAACCACCTGGGTGTATGTTGTGTCAATGTAGGAATCCCGTTAAAGAGCTTGCATGCTCACCGGGTATTTGTTCTGCTTGTAATAATAAACATCGATCTATCTATAGTAGTGCACTTTTTACGAGTTAGGTCACGTAAAATTAAGTGTAGTAAATCCGCCTCCACCCGACACAGCCAATCAGTAAAGGGTCGTCACGTGAACATAACGTGTCAATTCGTGACTGCTTCAGCATCACACAGGTGTGTTGGAGAGCGAACCCACAACATTTGCATTGAAGGTTCGACGCTTCGCTGACAGTTGCAATCAGGAACAAAGGATCCGGCGAGACCCTTGGGATAACATTGGTCATGAAAGCCTTCGCGTTAAATCTGTCTGGTTGTACATTCTAACGTGTTTGTTAATTTGAACGACCCTGCAGCCGGAGAACCTGCTGTACACGTCGAAGAAACCCAACGCCTTGCTCAAGCTCACCGACTTCGGCTTCGCGAAGGAGACCACGCGATGCAACTCGCTGGCCACCCCCTGCTACACGCCCTACTACGTTGGTAAGACGGCGCCCGCTGCGCTGGCTGCTGACGCCAATGACTTTGGTTGAACCCGAGGAAATCCCCCCACAGCCTTCAAACAAACTACTAAAAAGAACACCTTTGGGCGGCACGGTGGCGTAGTGGGTAGCGCTGCCGCCTCACAGCAAGATGGTCCCGGGTTCGAATCTCGGCTCGGGGGCCTTTCTGTGTGGAGTTTGCATGTCCTCCCCGTGTCCGCGTGGGATGTCGCCGGGCGCTCCGGTTTCCTCCCACCGTCCAGAGACATGCTGCCAGGTTCATTGGCGTACTGACTAAATTTCCCCAGGCGCCCTGCGATGGACTGGCGTCCCATCCTCGGTGTTCCCCTGCCTTACGCCCTGTGCTCGCCGCGACCCTGTACAGGATTAAGTGGTTTCAGAAAATGGATGGAAGAATAACTTTTCACCGACACATTAAAACTACCGAGTCAGTCCACGCGCCTCCGAATCTGGGCCTCATTGGAACGCGCACATCCCCTCCGCCACGATACGCTTTGCGATCCATGGGGGTTAGGAATTGCTGCTGCACATCAAACGTAACATCTGCACGTTGCACTTACGCCACTTTGATCTTCTGGGACATTAATATGGTGGGATAAGAAGGTTCCCCACTGTTAATGTAGGTGCATTTATAGCAGCAGTGATTATTTTGATCTTGTGCATGGCTTTGATGATCTAAAATATAACTCCACTTCTGTTTTGTATGTTAAAGAGCCTGTACTGTGATTCAAATCAGCAGGCTACCATGTGCTATTCTGTCATTCCGAGTGCCACCTTTCATGCTGTATAGTTACCCATTACATGAAATGCATACTGATATGTTAAAATGTGTAAAGGAATGACTAAATAACGTCGATCCAAGCTGGGCGAACCTTGGTCTTGTCCATGGAGTGTACCTCTTGAATCGGATATTTGTGCTGCGCCTTTGGAGAGTGTGCAAAATGAAAAACGTACTGAAACGTATTATGCACTGTGGTGGGGAATCGTAGATAACGAAATGACTAACAACTAGACACGACTATGGGCACCTTTTTATTTGGTTATTAAATCAGATTTAGACAGGAGTGTGCGTCACGGTGGCGCGGTGAGTAGCGCCACCGCCTCACAGCAAGAAGGTCCCGGGTTGGAATCTCTGCTCGGGGTGCCTTTCTGTGTGGAGTTTGCATGTTCTCCCCGTGTCCGCGTGGGTTTTCGCCGGGCACTACGGTTTCCTCCCACCGTCCAAAGACATGCTGCCAGGTTAATTGGCGTACTGACTAAATTTCCCCAGGCACCCTGCGATGGACTGGCGTCCCATCCTCGGTGTTCCCCTGCCTTACGCCCTGTGTCTGCCGGGATAGGCTCCGGCTCACCGCGACCCTGTATAGGATTAAGCGGTTTCTGAAAATGGATGGACTATTGCTGTTATTCTTTGCCTGGTGGCATCAAACCCCGGGGTTTGATGCCACCGAGTGGCGCTGTTGGCCTACACATTGTGGCGGAGCCTCACAGGCCGAAGCTGAAATCACTCGCGCGCCCTGTTTGCGGTTCTGTGTTGCAGCGCCGGAGGTGTTGGGCTCCGTGAAGTACGACAAGTCCTGCGACATGTGGTCACTGGGAGTGATCATGTACATCCTGTAAGTAGTAACAATATTCCGATTTCTAGCGCGCGTAGTGTTCGCTCAATGTCGAACTGTGAACAACTGAAAAAACAGTTTCGATAACATCTCCGTGAGGATAGTTTACGATTGGCAGTCACAGTTGTGCTTCTGATAGCTTGGCGGTGTCTGGCGTGTTTCACCCTCCTGGGCGTGTGTTTCACCCACATCCTGATGTTATCCACCAGGAATATGCCAGGCACACTACGCGTTACTATGACCCCAAGCGACCCGAGTCAGTTGGATTCCCGTTCACGTCCAACACCTTTGATGAGATTATCCGGCCCGGTCCTCTCCTTCCTCTAGGTCGCCTCAGCCTCAAAAAACGAGTACCCGGTGCGACGTGTAAACAAGGTGCAGTGCGGGGGCGAGGTGACGGCGCGCCGCGCGGGCCTTCGCAAGTGCTCGCGAACAGCGCTTGACCCCGCCGTGTGCTA
>JAZEWU010000013.1:1233142-1247776 GCA_036362915.1 Geotria australis
TATTCCGAGAACTGCTTTCCAAATCTGTTCTTTCGGGATAGCCGTGTCGAGCGTCCCCTTGCTCTCCTTTGCGACGTTTGGCCGCCCACTTTGGAGGCATCGTCAGGCGTACAGAGGCGCGAGGAAAGCGCAGAGAGGCGGAGGAGGCAGCCAGGCGGTTTTGCCGATGCCAACATATTGCCACACACTGCTTCCTATATATATTATCGGCCAAGTAATTAAGGAGTGTGTTTTTTAAGTTGTGGATGGATGCCGGAGAACCCGGAGGAAACCCACGCAGAACAGGGGGAGAACACACAAAGTCCACACAGAAAGGCGCCCAAGGTGGGAATCGAACCACCTCGGGCAAGACCATTCTTTCTGTGAGGTGCAGATGTTACCACTGCGCCACTATGCTGCCCAGGGTCCCAAGATTTGACGCGAGAATCTGCGATGGCGCTAGAGGGAGATGCTGCTGCTTGTGCTCGTCAAGCACACCCAGCAGTTGTATGTCTTGTTGTGTGCACAGACAGAACACGATGTATACAAGTGCAAAGTGTAAAGCGATAAACAGGCAACCCATTGAACTATACAGAAGGGGGAGAGCGTCCAGGAAATAGATATCAGTGTCGCCGGTTGCTTAACAGTAAAAACCCGCGTATAAATGGTGAAATAAAAATAGCAAATTGTTGTTTAATAGTGGTAACCCAGCGGCGTAAGCAGGCTTATACAAAATACAGGACAAGAGCTCTGCGATGGATCTGGGAGCATCGCTCAGTGTGGATTTCCATCCCTGTGCAGCGCGTTTGGAGCACGAATAGCGCTACCTGGGACGGTCTCATGGATTTACAAGTGAAACAACATCGACAACATTGTGTAAGGGAGATCATTATACTAGCACTTTACATTCATTCATTATCAACACCCGCTTAATCCTATCAAACGCCTTTTATACAGTGGACCATAATATTATTTTCAATAGACGATTAAGCCTCCAATTCTCAAGACATGCGGTTGGCCAGTTAAGAGTTATCTCTCTCTACGTATCCAGGCTGTTTTCGTTGGTAATCTGCTGTCCTAAGGCAGTACCACGAGGTTACACTCTTGGTCTGTTATTATTTTGCCTGTTAATCAATGACCTGGACTCCTCACTTGTACACTCTGAAATCAATATTTTTGCAGATTACACTGCACTGATAGTGGCTGGAGATGCCCTGTAAGCTACAAGGCGACTTCCATATTCTGAAAACCAGCTTCTCTCACTTAAACTAGTCCTTAATGCGAATAAAACTAAATGTATGGGTTTTTTTATAGTGGGGGCCCGGCGCCTATCCAGGCAGACACAGAGCACAAGACAGTGCTATCCCCAGGATGGGACGCCGGTCCATCGCAGAGCACTGGGGGCCAATTTAGTCAGCAGTCCAATTAACCTAGGCAGCATGTTTTTGGCCGGTGAGAGGAAACCGGAGTACCCGGCGAAAACTCACGCGGACACGGGGAGAACATGCAAACTCACACAGCTGGGACTTAAACCCAGAGGCTGCTATCTGTGAGACGGCAGCGCTACTCACTGGATCTCCCAAGTGTGTTAGGCCCTTCGCGTGTTCGCTCAGGTGGTGCCAAGCCCTGTCTCGCCAGGAGAGGGCAGTACAGGAGAGGACACGGGCTCCCCCTGCCACCGTCGGTATGGTTATTTTTTTCCAGATGTAGACACTCAGTGAATGACCGGTAACACCTTCGAATAAGTGTAGAGGACGGCAGAGCTTGGGCAATTGTTGGCAGCACTGCACGGCTTCCTTCATCCAGCAGTGGATTTGGTCATGGGAACACACTGCGTTACAAACCCGGCGACATGAGCCCCACTGCCGGCCACGGCTAAACATCAGTAGTGATTATCTAAACCGAATCTGGGTCTCCTTTAGGTCGACTCAGCCTTAAACGAGTACCGAACCTGGTGTGGTGTGAACATCACCATCGTTGGTGCCATCTACACGACCTCGTGGGCCGAGTGAGCCTCACCTTAACCTGTCAGTCAACTCACTCGGTCAACAACTCACTCTCTGAACCGGTAACACCTGGGTGTGCCCCGTGATCTCCTGCCAGTCAGTAAGCGCCTTCGACACTTTACGTCGTAATAGACCTCGAGGTGCACCGTGCCTGGCACAAGCGCCGTTGAGACGTGGTGAACGGTGCTGGTTGTGCTGAGTCTCCGTGGAATGCAAATTATCGCCACAAAGGGCGCCCTCAGCAGGAGCCATTAACACACTCGAACGCACAGATACAAAGATCCCCCGTGTAGCCTTACCCCAGTCAGGGGCAAGTGCTGTTAGCGAGCACACATTAAAGCCGTGCGGAACGGCACACGGTGTGGTCAGAACCACGCACAGCCGCCTTTGTCTCCCCTTGCCATTAGTGTCTCTTCGACCAAATGTGGATCGACCAAATGTGTTGGGCCCTTCGCGTGTTCGCTCAGGTGGTGCCACACCCTGTAACATTTATTAAGAAGAGAGCTCAAACGTACGTGTTCTTAAAGCGTGTGACTCATTTATGCTTTCACGTTTGTTGACATTTCATTACTCACATCACATTGATGAATGATGTTGGCTGGGAGCAGTGCGCAAACACTAACTAGAGGTGAAATATTCCCATCTGGAGGGAACCGAAAGGCTCATGTATGCGACAGTCTACCTGATGACTGACTGCTTCTTCCTCTTTGCGATTCTTCGAAGCGCGATGGTTAAATTACAGTTTCCCATTTCCTTGCACAGCCCCTTGCATTTGCACGATGGAAACTGCAGCCTGCTCCAATGGTCACATTACGAATTGCACTGTTTACGGCTCAGTTTTACTTTCAGGTTAAACACATTGAAACACTAACCATACGGTAGTCATTGTGTTTGCAAATAGTGAACTAACCCATCCATCCATCCATTTTCAGAAACCGCTTAATCCTGTACAGGATCGCAGACACAGGGCGCAAGGCAGAGCAATACCCACGATGGGACGCCAGTCAATCTCAAAGTGAACTAACCCATGTTTTTATTGTGGAGAGTTGAAACTTTATATAATGAGTCTATATGCAAGGTAAAACCCTTGGGTTTTTTTTACATTATGATTGCAACATTATTGAATATATCTACACCGGAATACAGCCTAATTTGGTTAATTTTGATTTCATTGTTGTATTAAATTAGGAACGATGTGGTAATAAGGTGGGCGGCACGGTGGCATGGTGGGTAGCGCTGCCGCCTCAGCAAGAAGGTCCGGGGCCTTTCTGTGTGGAGTTTGCATGATCTCCCCGTGTCCACGTGGGTTTTCACCGGGCACTCCGGTTTCCTCCCACCGTCCAAAGACTTGCTTCCAGGTGAATTGGCCTACTGAGTAAATTGCCCCAAGTGCCCTGCGATGGAATGGCGTCCCATCCTGGGTATAGCCCTGCCTTGCGCCCTTTGTCTGCCGGGATAGGCTCCGGCTCACCGCGACCCTGTACACTGTACAGGATTAAGCGGTTTGTGAAAATGGATGGATGGATGGTAATAAGGTTCTCATTTAATATTGGTTGTACGTTTTTTTTCCTCCGATATCACCCGAGGCAACAATTGGAGCATCAACTATAACGCAACGGAAAATGTGGTTCCATATGGTCTTTACACAACTTCAGAATCGGGCAGCATTCCAAATAATCAATTTAAGTAACTGAAATTAATGACTCGTCAAGGTAGGCCTTATGACGAATGGGATCTTATTGCTTACATAGAGAATTACTCAAGAGGTGAAGAAATATCATGTGAACTTTCATTTACTGTAAGAAGCATCATTCTCTGTTGGAATTTCCAGAAATCAACGTTAGAGCTGGGACCAAAAAACAAGCATCTGAAGCACAGCCCACTTCTTGATGACTATCTCAGAGGGAAAGTGTGTAGGCGAGAAGACACATATAATAAGCCAGTCTGCCACACAGTCATGATCCAAGCTCCCAGAAGATTCAGCAGCTCACATTCAACAGGTGAGATGCATCACTGGCTCATGTCGCCATTGCTGTTGCAAGGCTCTCAGAGTTGTTGAGAGTTATACTGGCAGGAGAATGTTTTTTGTTGTACATTTTAAGCATTGAGGTGATAAGACCCGTTTATTAATGTGAGCTACGGTACTAGATTAAAAGTATCGTGTATGTATATGTTGATTCCGATTAAATGATTGCACGGTATTTACATAATTTGTTAAGGGATTGTTAGAGATATTTGTTTTATTCTACAAGGCCTACAATTAAGTTGTATGGGACTATTCTATGTTCGTGAAGCATTAAGAATTGTATGGTACACACACTATCGCCGTGGCTAATAATTAAAGCAATAATGCACATCAGTTGACCAATCTATAGTGTTAGAGTATGCCTATATGAAAATTAACACATTTACCATAACCCAAAATTTCACCGCAAAATAACATAAATAATGCTTACAGTGTGTGGAATTTCTGTGGTTGTAATAATAATATGCATATTTATTCATCTAGTACCACATTTTTATATTGACGTCAGGCTCCCGAGGCCTGTGGTGATGCCCAAGTTGAGGCACACCGTTGATGTTTGGTCTAAGTACAAAAGGCTCCGTGATGCAGTGATGTTTTAAAACGATTGTTTTTAAGCTTCGCGAGATGTTGACCAATTTATTTTGCTTCGTATGTTTCAGAGAGAAGATGGCCAACTTCGTGAAGATACTGCAGAGCACACTGTTGCTGTGTATGATCCTGTCTTTAGGGATGGCAAAAAGAAAGAAATGTCCAAAGAATGCTGACTTGAATCCGGGCAAAGCGAAGGTTTTGCAAAACGAATTTGGAGATCTAACGTTGCTCTGTGACCAGGTTTGCCTATTTTTTTTTTTATTGGACATTTCCACCTTCATATTTCACACACCAGGCCACTCAGCACAATGTCCAGAATTGCAAATGTCACAATTAATTATCGGAAAAATAATGAATACCAGCGGTAAATTCTTATACATGTTCTACTACTGAGTAATTACGGAATTAGAAACATATACTGAAGTGGCGTTGTGTGTTTTTTTCAGAAATATAAAGAGCTGACGATGAAAGACATCAAGACGCTAAAGGTACTAATCCACACAATTCTTACAAAATCACAGAAGTGCAATGCCTTGGCGATTTACACTATTACTAGTACTGTATTGATTAAATTACCACGTTTTTTTCCCAGTTTGCTAGTTTGTTGGTTTCTCTAGTGTGCTGTAGTTTAGAAACAATCCATTAACACTTGCTTTAAGCGCGTCACAAGGGCCATGTTAAGAAATAATCGGGCGTGTGCGGCACGGAGAGATGTTTAAGATAGACAGATAGATGTTTATTATTACAGCAAAAAAATACCCAGTCAGCTTGCAATCTCTTTACGGGATTCCTGTGACGCAACAAACACAACAAACACGGAGAGAGTTGGCATTTTGATGGGAGGAATACTTTGGTAGACGTGGAGAAACAGTGCGTGGTGGGAGTAATGAAGCCCGGAGTTTGTTGAACGCTGCGTTACACCTCCACCTGATCGACCTTTCGCAAACTCGTCTGACATCCTGGAAACCAATCTGGGATCTGATGTGAGTTTTAACGGCTCGATGCATGATGGTTGCTTCTCAAAGCTGTTCTTTCGGGATAGCTGTATCGAGCGCTCCCACTACAATTAGGCTGGTCACCAATAAAGGAATCGATAGACTGCGCTGGGTTAGACAACTGAATGTGCCGTGGAAAGACTTTTACAATTCAAACTTAATCAACTGATGTGTATTTTGTACGTTTGTTTACAGGGTAAGGATCTCTGCACTGTGTTGAAGACCTACTTCGAGCTCTACATTCGTATTCCACCGGAGAAATTCTCCCCACGCAACTGGGAAGCTAGGAGTCGGCTCATGAACACAATGAACCATACCATCCAAAAGTTTATAAACTGCGTAAGTAATTACCGTACATTCCTATGATTAAACGCATATTAAAATTAATAACTGTTAATTTTGGTTGGAAATTGAGTTGATAGAAATCATATTTAATGTTTAAAAATACGGTGGTTTGTGACCAAGTGGGATGTAAAGTATTTCCATGTTGTTATTGATTTATATAACGCTGTCATGACTGCTGTAGCTACATATAATACGACTATCATTTTATAATGTCTAAAAATTATAAAATTTTATTACATTATTGTAAAAGCATTTGATTGTCTATGTTTTGATCATCATTAGCGACAGAACACGCCTGAGTCTGGGACAGATTGTCAGAGGCAACTTTTTCATTTCAATCAAGTCCCAGTTTATAGGAGGTCGCAGCAACATCACATGGCAGCGCGACTCGTGTTGAAACATGTGTAGGCATGTTTTAACGAAACCTAATGCATGTATTTAAAATTATTTCGTCGTCTTTTTTTAGGAGGAAGGATGTCCTCAGGAAATCGGCCCAATCGCAAGCAAAGAGATTAAGAAGATTCAGAATATTAACCTCGAGGTGAGTTTTATTGTCATCAACAATTATTTCGTAGAATTGCTCTTGAGAGCTGCTCTTTCAGGATAGCCGTGTTGGAGGGATCATCAGCGGTTCTGATGGTGCCTCCAACGTGGGAGGCGAAACTTCTCGAAGGAGAGAGGAGGAACACACGACACGGTTATCCAGACAGAACAGCTGTGGAGGACTTCTCTTAATTGATGGTTGCTCTTGAGAGCTGTTCTTTTGGGATAACCGTGTCGAGCGATCTCCATCCCTCCCTCGCGACGTTTCGCCTCCCACGTTGGAAGCATCATCAGGCGTAGGATACCAATGTGTCATAAGAAAAAAGGTATTAAATCATTGCATACCACAGTATGTAACACGAATCAGAAAAAAGGATAGGATGCCTCCAACGCGGAAAGTTAAACGTCGCGAGAGAGAGAGCGCTCGACATGGCTATCCTGAAAGAACAGCTCTGAAGAGCAACCATCATTAATCGAGCCGTGAAAACCTACATTAATACTAGTCTACGTTGTCCATACGATTCTCTGATTTTATTTCTTTTCTGACCCACTTGTTCTGTGTTCTGATACCTCGTGTATCTCTCTATGCTTCTCTGGGCACTCTCTAGCTTTCGTTTAATTTTCTTTGTCACTATCCATGATTCTGGTTTGCCTTATAGACTGTGGAATGCAACGATTTAACACCTTTCTTCTATTGATTCATTGGTATCCTACTTTTCATTATTATGTTCATGCTGAGTTTATCCTTGAGAATAAAGGCACTTTTACGTATACTTAATAAACAAGCGCACGCATGTTTTGTGTGCATTTTAAATATTTTAATACGATTTAACTGGACATACTGTATATTTTACATATGTGATTTTCAACAATGCGCTTTACTTGCATGCATTGTTTGATTGCATAAGATATTTGAAAGTCTAACGAAATCATGCTCTTGTCTGTTTAATTCTCACAGAAAATGAACGAGAATGATCTTTGCGATCTGAAACACTTATTTAATAATATTTCATCGATGGTGGATAGAAGAAAAACGGCACCCAAAGGAATTTCAAGAAGTTCATCCAAGTCTGGATGAACTTCTTGAAATTCCTCAACTTTCCGATTTGTCCCATTGGTGGAGAAATCTACACAATATCCCGCAAAATAATAATAATAATAGCATTTATATAGCGCCTTTTACCCGAGGACCACAAAGCGCTGCACAAAGCTGCGGAGAGAACGACATGTCAACAACGACAGAGCACGAAAAATCAGCAACAATTTTCTTTTTGGGGTTTTTTTTATCAAGAAAAACAAGAAAATCCACAAATCATGAACGAGTCTATATTTTCAAATCCCCCAGTCTGTATATGGGTAAACGTGTATTCTCAATGGGAAGGTTAATTATGACACTGAGCAATTACAGACATCAAGACCGTTGGTTAACAAATGCAGTTAGGGGTGTGGTGGTTTTATTTATTAATAATGATGAAAAATGAATGTACCTTCCAATAATTTAACTGATATAAAAATGCAAATATATAATTTATGATTATTTAATATAAATATATTTATACATTTCAGAAATATTAATTTATTGGTTCTAGAATGTGTGTGCCTCGGACTGTTGTAATTTAAGTTTATATGTCTGTTCAGGATGCAATTCGCAAATTAAATTATCTGATAAAAGTTGGCTGTGTCGTTTTACAATCCACTCCTTGTTGCCGGTACTTGCTATAATGTCAAAAGACAGATGTGCACAAGTACTGCCCGTGTCCGCGTGGGTTTTCGCCTGGCACTCCGGTTTCCTCCCACCGTCCAAGGACATGCTGCCAGGTTAATTGGCCTACTGAGTAAATTGCCCCAGGTGCCCAGCGATGGACTGACGTCCCACGCTCGGTATACCCCTGCCTTGCGCCCTGTGTCTGCCGGGATAGTCTCCAGCTCACCGCGACCCCGTACAGGAATAAGCGGTTTCTGAAAATGGATGGATGGGCACAAGGTAGGGCTATGCCCTTCATGGGACGCCAGTCCACTGCAGGGCACCGGGGGAAATTTGTTTCAGTAGACCAATTAACCTAGGCCGCAGCAGCAGTGTGTCTGTGGACTGTGGGAGGAAACCGGAGTACCCGGTGAAAACCCACGCGAACACGGCGTGAACAAGCAAACTCAACACAGAAATGCACCCGAGCTGAGAATCGAACCCAGGTCCTTCTTTCTGTGCAGCGGTAGTGCTACTCACTGCGCCACCCTGCCGCCCAGTCTAGAGATACAGTCCCGCCAGCATGTCCTAGAGACAGACTCCAGCTCCTCCTGGGGGATTCCCAGACATTCCCAGTTTAGAGACACAGTCAGCGTGTCCTGGGCCGGCCTCATGACGACATCAGATAAACCAACATTTGCATTTCCAGACATATTAATATATTGCTACGAGTTCGTTTCAAATCAGCTACCTGCTATCTAGTGATCCATCCATCCATTTTCTGATAACCGCTTAATCCGGTACAGGGTCGCGGTGAGCCGAAGACTATCCCGGCGGACACAGGGCGTAAGGCAGAGGTATACCGAATATGGGACGCCAGTCCATCGCAGCGCACCTGGGGCAATTTACTCAGTAGGCCAATTAACCTGGCAGCATGTATTTGGACGGTGGGAGGAAACCGGAGTGCCCGGCGAAAACCCACGCAGACACGGGGAGAACATGCAAACTCCACACAGAAAGGCCCCCGAGCCGAGATTCGAACCCGGGACTTCTTGCTGTGAGGCGGAAGCGCTACCCACTACGCCACCGTGCCGCCCTATCTAGTGATCAATAATTGAAATTAGTTTCGCCCTCTCTATAACTAGTTAGTTTCACGATCTTTCAGTATATTAGAAGCAGCCTTAATCATTTATTTTCTGTTGATTTATTTTTTATTGGTTGTTTTTTGGGGCGGCACGGTGGCGTAGTGGGTAGCGCTTCCGCCTCGCAGCAAGAAGGTCCCGGGTTCGAATCTCGGCTCGGGGGGCCTTTCTGTGTGGAGTTTGCACGTTCTCCCCGTGTCCGCGTGGGTTTTCGCCGGGCACTCCGGTTTCCTCCCACCGTCCAAAGACATGCTGCCAGGTTAATTGGCGTACTGACTAAATTTCCCCAGGCGCCCTGAGATGGACTGGCGTCCCATCCTTGGTGTTCCACTGCCTTGCGCCCTGTGTCTGCCGGGATAGGCTTCGGCTCACCGCGACCCTGTATAGGATTAAGCGGTTTCTGAAAATGGATGGATGGTTGTTTTTTCTTTCGTTGTTGACATGCCGCCCTCTTCGCGGCCCTTGTGCAGCGGTTTGTGACCCTCGGGTTAAAGGCGCTATATAAATTGATATTATTATTATATTGAAGTGCAGCTTGCATTGGAACCTGCATGTGATTGCTTCGAGTATTGAACGTATTGAGGTGCCGCTGAACATCCGGTTTTACCAATTAGAATCAAGTCAATCTCATTCACAAATAAAGTATAAAATACGTGTTGGCCAATAAGCTTGAAAGACAATGCATTGCGGCAGCATTTATTTTTCCATGGTTTTGCCACAAGTAAACGTGACTACCTGCACGTTGGAGCCTTTTGTAAAAAGGTGTTCGCTTGGTGTTTAAACATCTTAACACTGTGTCGGTAAGGGTTAAAAACTTCGTATTTTATACTTTATTTGTAACAACGCCAAAAAGCGTCCAATAGTCGTATTCCAATCTGTCACTTTTGCGCCGCTTTGTCTCTTGGTAATGTATTGGAGTTATTTGACCTTTTTGTCTTGTGCAACACTGTGTTTTACTATTTACCTTATGATAATGGATAATGTTTTATCTCTGAAAGATCTAATTCCTTTAACTCAACTGCACGGAGCGGCATGCTGGCACGTTGAGCAATAAGGACCCGGGTTCATATACCGACTCGGGTGCCTTTCTGTGTGGACTTTGTACGTTCTCCCCGTGTCCGCGTGGGTTTTCGCCGGGTACTCCGCTTTCCTCCCACAGATCAAAGACATGCTGCTCCATAGGTTAATTGGCCTGCTGACAGTGGCGTGCAGAGAGGGGGGCTGAGGGGGCGACGGACCCGGGCATCCATTTCAGGGGGGGGGGGCATCCAATCAAAGAGTGAAATTAAACAGTCCCACAAGCTGGTGTGAATGTGGATCCGTGTTTTAAGAAGCGAGACCAGAGTAGAGAACACGTTACATGTAAATACCGTGCGTAATGCCGATTAACTCTTTCAGTGCCCTGTCGACGCCGATCGACATTATTTTTCATCATCCACTGTGCCCTGTGGACGACCGTCGACACGCTGTAGTACTGCCTTACAACTTGTTTTGTGAATGAATGATAGTTATCAAAGTTGTTTTCCCTTCTCACATTTCTCATTGCAAGGCCCTATACTTGAGTTTTGGGGGCATACAGTCAAGGAGTCGGAGTTGGCCGCGGGCATCACCAAATCTCTGCACGCCGCTGCCTGCTGACTAAATTGCCCCCGGTGCCCTGTGATGGACTGGGTATATCTCTGCTTTGTGTTCTGTGTCTGCCGGGATAGGCTCCGGCTCACCGCAACCCTGTACAGGATTAATCCTTTCTGACAATTAATGAATGAATGTTTGTTATCCATTTGTACGAGTAGTGATGGGAGCTGGTGTGGTGTAAGGGTCAACGCACTCGACTTGAAAATCAGAGGTCATCATTGTAATTCCATTTTCTGGAATTGTATTATTATCTCACGGCCCCTATCGACCTAGCCGGTACGAATAGGGACACCGCCGATAGCTGATCGGCAGCTAGCTTGTAGTGGGGTAAAGTGTGGGTAGGCTTACCTCCTCTTGCAACATGTTTTATCAGCGTGGAAGGCGGGGGTCAAGGTAGAAGCGTTCACGTCGCGATCCCTGTCAGGTAATACTTGGTATTGCCTGCGAATTCTACCAAACACTTCGAGGCCGAGCTAAAAGACAACGATGTCCAGAAGCTGACCATCGTGCTTCGAAGAATCGCAAAGAAGAAGAAGCGTGGAAGGCTAAGTCAAATACTCTCTACAATTTGCTATGTGGGGGCCCTTCCACCTTCAGTGATATGAGCCTGCAAGTGATTTCAGGGCAAAACCTTAACCTTCAATACTTTTTTTGAAATGACATCAGCATGCAATATTGTTATCCAAACGCTGACATTTAAACTTTTCCAAATTCCATGCAAAGCAAAAAAAAACCCAAGTATTTGTGTAAATTTCTGTAAAGAAAAATGCAAATGTAAGGTCACAATAACAAAGCTTACAAAACGAAGGCATTAAACGCTTCCGTAACAGAGTCAAACGATAATCGAAAACAAGTGATTTTCATTCACACTGAAGTTTTGGCGTGTAGAATATTCCATATTGTTTAGTTTCCATCACCCATCATTTGCCTTAGAGCATGGGCATTTTCTTGAATTCCAGTCTTCTTCTTCTTTGCGATTCTTCGAAGCACTATGGTCAGCTTCTGGACATCGTTGTCTTTCAGCTCGGCCTAGAAGTGTTTGGTAGAATTCGCAGGCAATACCAAAGTATCACCTGACAGGGATCGCGACGTGAACGCTTCTACCTTGAACCCTTGAATTCCAGTAAAAATAAAGGTGTAAGAGTTATGACCAAAACATGCTGCCAGGTCAATTGGCGTACTGACAAAATTTCCCCAGGCGCCCTGCGATGGACAGGCGTCCCATCCTCGGTGTTCCCCTGCCTTGCGCCCTGTATCTGCCGGGATAGGCTCTGGCTCACCGCGCCCTGTACAGGATTTAGCAGTTTTTGAAAATGGATGGATATATTTATACAATCACATTGATGTTCAGATTCGCTCATGTGCAGTTTAATATAGTTAAATTCTATGTGTGCATACTATAATAATAATATCAATTTATATAGCGCATTTCCCCCGAGCGTCATAAAGCGCTGCACAAGGGCCGCGAAGAGGACGGCACGTCAATAACGAAAGAAAAAAACAACCAATACGCACTTCGTACTTCATGATCTTTGTCATGAGCACATGTTATATATATACAGGGATAACAATTGCAGGGGCCGAGTTGACAAAAAACCGCGAAGATTTTATCACCCGGAAATTGTGTTCAGGATGGTGAAAAGGAACGTCAATTTAAAATTAAACATCGAATACGCAGAACTGTAAAACCACAAAAAAATACTAGGACTGGAAACCAGGATGCATGACAGAGGAAGTTGCCATGTGCCTTTAACATAGTGACACGAAGACCACAATCTTACATGCGGCTGGATCCATGTGCAATAAGTTGACATTTAGTCGGAATAGCTGAGGCGAGCGTTCCTCCTCGCTCCATCGCAACGTTTCCCCACCCACGTTGGAGGCATTTTCAGGCAGCAAAGTGTACATTTTGTCGTTAATGGTATTATATAACCAGCTAAAGTTCATCGATTATATCAGCAAATGTGTTTTGAGGCTATTGCTAGAGATGTGTTGGTGACCTGCGGCATCACAAAAAAAACGAACGTCAAACCTACGTCAAACATCAAACCGCGAATATTTGGTCCGAAAAAATACACTTTGGCACCAATATGAAAAAGGCAAGAAACATTATACACGTTGATCCACTTATGGATACACTACTAAATAAGAGACGTGCTTCATTTATTAATTTGCAAAACTCTCCACGGCCCACCACCCATATCCATACCACGAGGACACCTTTTTAAGACTGTTGATGAATCAATGCAATCGGATGACGATGATGTCCACGTCCAGATCCACATCGAGGATGATTCAATGCAATCGGATGCCACTAGACAGGAGGGGATCGGTGGCGCTTGGTCAGTTCATTTACAGAAGCAGCTGCATCATCCTCGATGCGGTTGGTTCCCCACCTTGCACCGAATGACGATATTCACACACGACTCCAGGGACTCAAATGAGGCCGAGTCGACCTAGGGGAGGCCCAAAACCGGTTCAGAAAATCGTTACTGGCGTCGGCCGTGAGCAGGAGTCGAACTCGCGCCGCCGGATTTGTAGCCCGGCGCGCTTACCGCTGAGCCACCGCTCTCAATTATAACACACACGCTATTGAATTTACAGTAACACATGTATAGGTGAATATTACATAAAACCGGGTTGCTGTTGGATTTTTTACATTGATTTTCATAACGTTTTGCAGCGAGACACTTTACAGCTATCCAGAAAAGGCCTCTCGCCTACTAGTCCGGCTAGCTGAGGTTTTATTTTAATAAGTCCATTTTTATTGAAGGAACTGTTGATCTGTGTAGCTATTTTTAACAGTTGTCCAGTGGGTAGGGGTAAGCAAGTCCATAGAGAAGTGTGGCTATACCTGGGATGGGACGCCAGTCCATTAAAGGGCACCGGGGGAAATCAAGTCTAGTTAATTAGGCAGCACATCTTTGGACTGTGGAAAGAAAACGGATTACCCGGCGAAAACCCATGCGTGACACATGCAAACTCCACTCGGTAAGGCGGCACCCGAGGTGGGACTCGAACCCGGGTGCTTCTTGATATGAGGCAGCAGAGCTAATCGTTGCGCCACCGTGCCCCCCTATGCTATACATTGTTATTTCACGATACTATACAGGATGCGGCATATGTCTATATAGCAAAGAATAATTATTTGAAATGCCAAGAATTTGAGAAGATGAATAATAACACAGAAGATTCAACATGTGTGTTCTTCTTCTTTGCGATTCTTCGAAGCACGATGGGCAGCCTCTGGACATCGTTGTCTTAACATGTGTGTTGAGGATGATTGAGAACACTTTGAAAATGGTCTGTAAAAACTAATAAACAGAATTTCCCACAACGTGATTTTATTATTCTCGGTAAAGCGACTGATGCCGCACCCTGTACATTATATGCTTTTGGATGTCTATAAGCGGTTACGTGTTTTAAATTTATGCAACAGTGTTTATTTCAAACAGAACAGCAAAGTATTGATGAATGGCCTCCCTGATCTGAACCCGAGCGGTGAGTTGTTACTCGCCTTCTGTGCTAGTCATGGATTGTCCATAACAAACACCACGTTCGAACACAAGGAGGCTCATAAGTGTACCTGGAACCAGAGCTCCTTGGGCCGAAGGTCAATGATCGACTTTGTAGTTGTGTCAGCAGACCTAAGGCCGTATGTTCTGGACACTCGGGTGAAGAGAGGGGC
>JAZEWU010000013.1:1250815-1262200 GCA_036362915.1 Geotria australis
ATTTCTGTGTCCATGTACTTTGCTTCATAGGATCTAGAGGGAAGATGACCAACTTCGTGCAAATGCTGCAGAGAGTGATATTGCTGCGTGTGCTCCTAGCACCATGGATACCAGGCATCTTGGCCAAGAGCGTAAACTGTGACCGCCATGGTGGCTTATCAACGGGCACAGCCCGGTCCTTGCAAAGCGCTATAGCACCTCTAAGTGAACATTGCAAACGGGTATGCATCTTTTTGGCATTGCACTTTTCTATCTTAAAATACGCAACTTAACACACAGCTGACAATGCAAGCTTCACTTTTTATATTTCAATAATGGGACGGCACGGTGGCGTTGTGGGTAGCGCTGCCGCCTCACAGCAAGAAGGACCCGGGTTCGAATCTCGACTCGGGGGCCTTTCTGTGTGGAGTTTGCATGTTCTCCCCGTGTCCGCGTGGGTTTTCGCCGGGCACTCCGGTTTCCTCCGACCTTCCAAAGACATGCTGCCAGGTTAATTGGCCTACTGAGTAAATGTCCCCAGGCGCCCTGCGATGATCTGGCGTCCCATCCTCGGTATTCCCCTGCCATGCGCCCTGTGTCTGCCAGGATAGGCTCCGGCTCACCGCGACCCTGTACAGGACTAAGCGGTTTCTGAAAATGGATGGATATTTAAATAATACTTTAGTGATAAGCAGGATGGAATACATTACCGCCAACATTTCTCTCCAAAGCTGTTCTTTCGCGATTAAAGTGTCGAGCGCTCCCCTTCTCTCGTTCGCGACGTTTTGCCTCCCGCGTTGGAGGCGAAACATCGCAAAGTAGAAAGGGGGAGCGTTTGACACGGCTATCCCGAAAGAACAGCTTTGGAAAGCAATTCTCATGCACTGAGCCGTGACAAGCTTACATCAGTACAAACATTAGCAAAATGAATTACTGTTGTTTTTCACACGAAGAACATACTAATTGTGACTGAGTACATCAAAGTAAGTCGCTCAGCAGGCGCTGGGGTGAAGTGTGGGTACACCTACTTCTTCCTCAGATGTCTAGCCAGTGTGGAAGAGTAGACCACACACCCTGTTGAATTTCATCCAGTTGAGGCACCTGCTGATAGAATTGCCTGACACAAGCACACGTCCAGAGGCTGACCATCGTGCTTCGAAGAATCGCAAAGAAGAAGATAGTGAATGACAGGCGATGTGAGCAGTGCAGTCGACAGAGGAACTGAGTAGGAGGCAAACACGCAGAACGTCTTACGTCATGTGTATTTTCAAAATATTTTACGGTGCCACCTTGTTGGAACTTGACACCTATTTCTTTGACGGAAATATTTTCTTTCCTCGCCTAATGCTGACGTAAGTGTGATCGCGTCATGTTATGTTTTCCTTCCCTCTAATAGGATAGCTTTTTTTAACTTGAATAATGTGCAGCGTTGCTCTTCGTGTAGCGTGAAAACAAACTAACTGGGAGTTGAACATTTAACACGAAGGATTTTGTGATCATTGTTAACCACAGTATGGCTCTTGTTATGGGTTAGGTCACTAAAAAACAAGTGCCGTAAGCCCGCCTCCGATTAGTAAGGTTTGTCACGTGAACACAACGTGTTAATTCTTTACTACTTCAGCACACACAATGAAGGTACGAGGTAACGCTGATACTTGCAGCTATCAGCAAAACGTCGTACCTTCATTGTAAATAATAATAATAATAGCATTTTATAGAGCGCCTTTCACCCGAGTGTCACGTTGTGGGTTCGCTCTCCAACACACCGGTGTGCTGAAATAGTAAAGAATCGGCACGTTGTGTTCACGTGACTAACCTTACTAATTAGCTGGGCGTTTTAGCACGAATTGACATGTCATGAAGCGTTTATGAGGGACGGAATTCGTTATATAACAATGTGCAAAGGCATGAACAATTTAATTATAACGTGAATAATTATAGAATTATACTGAAATATGGTTGTTGTTCTGTTGTTTTTAACAGAGCACGGTGCAGCTCAAACGCGACAAAGACATGACATCAGATGAGGTATTCCTTGACTTACACGACAGTTGCATTCCCAAAAACGCACGAAATTCTCATAAATATAATGTCAATAGGCGGAGGGTGGATTTCCAACTCCTAACACAATGGACACATTTGTATTTTTACGGCTTTACAATGACTATATTTTGGTTATTGCTTTTGTTTTTGGCCATGTTTCGGTATTTTCACTGGGTATGTTTCTGCTGTGATAATAAAGATCTATATATTTGTGCTGACCGCTAGATAGCGATGTATGCCATCTGGTGGACTTGTCACCTAACAAAGGCTGCCAACCAATGAGAGGCCAGGCAATTATCGGTGCCCTCCCGCATGCCTAGTCCCACTACATATAGATATATATTATTCGTGAAAGTAATCCACAGCAAAAAGAAACAAGGGTAACAGTGAGTTGATTTTGTACTGATGTGGGTTTTCACGGCTCGATTCATGATGGTTGCTCCTCCGAGCTGTTCTTTCAGGATAGCCATATCGAGCGATCTCCCTCGCTCCCTCGCGACGTTTCGCCTCCAACCTTGGAAACATCATGCTTCATCATGTTTCCAACATGGGAGGCGATACGTTGATTTTAACGTTTTAAGCCATTTTAACACTTGTACACTTGTGATTTCACAGAATCGTGTTAAACCAAGGGCGTTTATCAAGGACTAGCCCTATATTAAAACTTGTGTTAATTCTAATTTGTGTTACTCGAACTTCAGTACACACAATGAAGGTACGACGGTTCGCCGATAGTTGCAACTATCAGCGAAGCGTCGTACCTTCATTGTAAATGTCGTGGGTTCACTCTCCAACATACCGGTGTGCTGAAGTAGTAAAGAATCGGCACGTTTTGCTCACGTGAAAAACCTTACTCATTGGCTGGGAGTTTAAACACGAATTGACATGTCATGAAACGTTTATGCGAGACGGAATTCGTTTTATAACAATGTGCAAAGGCATAAACAATTTAATTATAACGTGAATAATTATATAATTTGACTAAAATATGCTTGATTTTCTGTGGTTTTTTTTATTAGTATAAGAAGAAGTTGGACAAATACTTCAAGGACCTGACGTCAGTAGAGGTATTCCTTGACTTACACGACAGTTGCATTCCCAAAAAAGTTTCGTGTAACCCATTGGTCCCCAAACTTTCTGGGATCACGGCGTCCTTAGTGTATTAGGATTTTTTCCACGGCGCGCAAAGTCGGAAAATATATGGCTGTAACCCAAATCCGCGTTAATCAGGCACGGATTTCTCATTAAAAAAAACACCAATGTAAATAGGCCGGTGGTGGATTTCCAAGTACCAACACAATAGACGCAGTTGTATTTGTACCACTTTATAATGACCATATTTGGGATGTTGATGTTGTTCTTACATATGTTTATGTATTTTCGCTTTTATGGCGGCCAAAACAAGATCTCTGCCGGGTGTGGTGCTGGCCACCCACCCCCTCGTGTGCCGTGTCGGCCTTCATAGGTGCTACTCGCTAACGGCACTTAATCCTACAGTCTCCTGAGGCTATAGGAGGGCTCTTTGTCTTTGCTGACAGCTAGATAGCGATGTATGCCATCTCGTAGACTTGTGACGTGACATTGTTGCCGCATGCCTAGCACTATTAAATATAGATAGATATTATGCGTGAAGGTTTGATACAAATACAGATGTTCATTATTACAGCAGAAAAATACCCAGTGAGCTAGCAAGCACTTTACCGGATTCCTGATAATGTCTTTCGTTCACTAATAGCATCGCCACTATGCTTCATAGCCTTGTCACTCGTGTTTCTCGAATGAACCAATGTTTTTTTTATTTGTGTGTTGGCAGAAAAATACTGGCTGTATATTGTTGAAGACGTGTTTTCTACATTTCATCAATACTTCACGAAGCCACTACTCCAATAACGGAAGCTGGAGAAAGCTCGTGAACACAATGAACAGTGGCGTCCACATGATGGAAGTGCGTGTAATTATTCACAACGTATACATATTCAACATGAATTTAAACCAATTTCCGTATTTCCTTTTATATTGCAAATTGAGGTCATACAATAACATTGAGTCATGAAAGTTAAGTGGTTTGTTTGTGGAACCGTGGGATGTATTTCCATGATTTCGTTCTTTTTGAAAAATGCTGTCGTAACTGAACTACCATGTACTGTATAGAACCGCAGATTTTGAATATCATATTAAGTTATCATTTTATAATTTACAATAATTTTTTTCTGGGCAGCACGTGTTTTCCGGATGATCGTTCTTCTCATTAGAGAAAGCTTGTGAATGTTGCACATTGTTGAAAGTCAGATGCCAATTTTACATTTTAACCTATGGTCACAATGTCATCGCAGGCTTCTTAAATTGTTACAGACCACGTATTAAACATATTCCATATATTAGTAGCAGCATCGTGCAGCAATGCGACTATTTTTGAATCATCAACCGTGTTTTACTGTATATAATAATGTTTCAATGCTTTGTCCTTACTCTAGGAACAAAACTGCAGAAATGAAAATGGTACGCCACAGGAGATACAGAAATGTGATATGCTCGAAATAAAGGTACGTTTCTTCCATTAACATTGACAATGATTTCAAATATGCTTATCTGTTGCATGTTTTAATAGTACCCTGGGGGTCAAGGTAGAAGCGTTCACGTCGCGATCCCTGTCAGGTAGTACTTGGTATTGCCTGCGAATTCTACCAAACACTTCGAAGCCAAGCTGAAAGACGACAATGTCCAGAAGCTAGCCATCGTGCTTCGAAGAATCGCAAAGAAGAAGATAGTACCCTATGTAAGAAGTGATACCATTTATACAAGTTCAGGATTACTACCATCTTTACATTTAAAAGCAGATATTAAAGACATTATGTTAATAATGCAAGGGCTGAAATCATAAAGATGCGTCTCTTGTTGAAAAGCCATTGAGAATTGCTCTTAAGAGCTGCTCTTTTCATATAACTGCTATGCTGGAAGAGAAGCTTTTAAGAGCAATTCTCGAACATAGAGCCGTGAAGGCCTACACGAATGCATGAACTATTCGTGAAAAGAATACTTCGGTTCAGCAATGCATCGTTTCGTTTTTCTGTTATTTTTATATGAAAAGACATCATGTGAGTAACAGGTCGAACCCATGCGAAAAAGTTAGTTTCTGTTATTAACAATGATCACATAAATACATAAATGTGTTGTTGTTGTTATAGTCACACTGTAGTACCGTTTTAAGCATTGATAATATTATTCACCCATGGTTAGGATCATTACCAGCATTTGTATTGCAATATCGTTCATTAAAACACCGACATTAAATTCAACCAATGAAATAATTAACAAAATCCAGGATTTTGCGATAAATGAAAACCCGCTCTCTCGCATACGCATGTTTGAAGCTTGCATACCTATTTGCCGTTTATAAACTATTAACTATACACGTAAATGAGTCACCGTATTGCTCTTGATTCATAATTTAGTTGCTGAGATAATATTTATTGTTAAAAGCGCGTGCTCAACCTGGATGCATCTAATTAAATATGTTATTTACATAACTATCTCACGATTAAAGTATACAACTAAAAACATGCGCGTGATGGGGGGGCACGGCGTGGTGGACCTTGTGTTAGGCGGTACGATGCTATATTACGTTCACAAGTTGTGCTTAGAAATTAAATAATTCTGCGAACAGCAATGTCAATCCATTATTTTTTTGGCAAACTGTGTGGTGTATAAGAATAGTGGAGTATCTGACTAACCACTCAAATAATCTGCACCGTTCGCGTTCGAGAAGCCAAACAAAAATAAATCCAAAACTACTTATCAGACCGGATCAGCAGCGTTAGTGTAAAGTAAACAATTTCTTTCGTTCATTGTGTTACATATTTTTGTTCGTATCTCTGCGTCCCCGTTTCTCTCTGCTTCTCTATATCTTGGAGAGTCGTGTTGCAAGTGCTTCAAACACAACTCTCTCCTTACCTCCTGTACCCCGGTGACAATGTCCCTTCAGTTTAAGGAAGGTAGACTGCTGAGAAGCAGTTAGCTTCAAGAAAGCCCGTCAGCTTTAACGAGAAAAAACCCACATCACAGTCTTGGGAATGTTAG
This sequence comes from Geotria australis, assembly GCA_036362915.1. NCBI lineage: Eukaryota > Metazoa > Chordata > Hyperoartia > Petromyzontiformes > Geotriidae > Geotria > Geotria australis. The sequence continues at coordinate 1,256,915 of JAZEWU010000013.1, forward strand.
TCTGAATTAGCGAATGTGAGCAACAAACTTTTGCGAATTATGGGATATTTTAGCCACATTTTCAGAATTCTAGGATTCGCGAATTATTGGAGGATTGATTTTAGGACATCTGCTCCATTTTACAAGTATTTTTAATATAATTAGTATGTAATATTTTTTGCAAATTATATAACGTTGGTAACATGCATTTTATCATCACCTTTACATTTAGTATGTATTGAATGTTGAGCTTAGGTTTGCATGTTATTCCAATAATTGCTTGATCGCTGGGTCCTTAAACGCCACATAATGAGACAGGTTAAATAAAAGTAAGGTCTCATGGCTATATTTCAAAAGCACCCGGTTATATATTTAATTCAGTGTTTTACTTTACTTTCAGAGGAAAAAAAGCAAACGTGGAAAGAGAAAACAGAAGCCATCGAAAATGGTGAATTTCTGACACTAAAATCAACAATTACTCCGTATTTCTTATCTTGGTTTATGATAAATAGTACCTTATCAGGAACTGATACAAACGTTTACAGAATGCATTCGTGTCGGTTTTCACGGTTCTTTCGGAATAGCCGTGTCGAGCGTTCAGCACGGATATCCGGAAAAAGCAGCACTTAAGAGCAAGTTACATTAATAGGAGTCCAGGATTATTGCCGTCATCATCACTTAAGTCTATATTTCGTTTGTAAGTAGATGCTAAACTAGCATTGTATGCAAGAGATGAAAGTACAACTAAATTGCTAGGGTTTTTTTAACGACATTAAAAATAACAAGACAAATAAATAGCTGCTTCTGTTGGGATGTTGGCTTTCTTGTCTTCATTTTGAAAAAGGTGTTAACTCCACGTGTCCGCTGGCTGTAAACTCTCGTAGGGGTTCTCAATCCCCTTTCATATTTGTGTTTATAGTTGTCAAATATATCGACCATCCCATAATGTATGAGAGAGAGAGAAGGAATGCTCTCTCTTTTACCCGAGGGTCAGCGCTTGTGATCCTCGGGTGAGAGGCGCTCTATAAATGCTATTATTATTATAATGCTTGACACGGCTGTCCCAAAAGAACAGGTGTGGAAATAAATTATCTTTTTGGTGATAATCGTTATTTTTCAAGATTTACACAGCATACATATATCATTGTGTAGACTGCTGTTTTTGTCAATGTATTGGAAAATGTAACAACAATTACCACCTTGTTTGTTTCTTTATTGTTTTGCATGACAAGGCTCGAAATGCTATATGCATACTGAATGAAGTCCTTCGTCATATTCAATGCAAGCAGAAATAAGGCGATACCCGAATACAAATACAATGTCCTTGGTCTACAGTCACATGTTGGGTTTCTCCCATTGTTGGAGACATCCTCACGTATTCGCAACAAAATCTAATGAATACGAACTTTTGCCAGCAAAGTGTGAATCAGTCTACATTACGACAAAAATATTTCATTCATTAGGCTGGTTAAATATAAACCGTGAATGGGAAGATGAATTTTGAGTAGCAAACAAGAGTTTTATAGATTCATCAGTTCTGAGCGATAGGGTCAGCCTTATAGAAGTCCACCAGCAGACAATGAATGCAATTTTAAGACGTGTATTTTTTTAAAAAGAACATTTATTTTTGTACATCTGTATTACTTGTAACGTGGAATAATGAAAACGGCAATTTTAATTACACTAATAGTTATGTGAATGATGGGAACAATGGCGATGTTGTATGATACCATATGATAATATATGCATTCTTAAAATTGTTTAAATCAGGGGTTCTCAACCTTTAGCACCTCAAGGCCGACTCGGTCCACTTGGTTCTGGTCTCCACGGACCACTAGGTGGCGCTTGCGGCCCACTGGTTGAAATGGCGGGTTTAGATAGTTAGCACATTACACTATAATAATAATAAGAATAATAGCAACGACAGAGCACGGAAAATAGCAACGACAGAGCACGGAAAATCAGCAACAATTTTTTTGCGGGTTTTCTTTTTTATAATCCGGTGACATCAATGGCGATGTATAGTTTAACCAGTCTCGGGCCTCCCCTCTGGCCAACTTGGCCAACACACACAAAACAGAGTGAAGTATGGTCAAACCTCATGGTTTGTGCGGCGTGAGGAAGAGGTATTCATCCAGTAGTGGATTAAGAAAAGCTGTAATTGCTATAAGCATTGAAGTTGGTAATGGTCGCACATACAGAGTAGTGTATTGTTGAAATATTGCAGAATGTTTAGGAGGGAAAGGAAATCTTATCACCGTTCACATCAGTAATTTTCACTGCATTGTTGTAGATGTTTATTATTACAGCAGAAAAATACCCAGTGAGCTTGCAAGCTCTTTACGGGACACCTGCGACACAACAAACATGCGAATTGCTGGCAATAAGTAAAATATATGCAAGATTAATATATAACCAAGAAGAAATTGAAGAAGAAATTCTCAAGCCAAAGGCCAGCCCATAAACCACATTTCCTATTGCAAGTGGATGAAAAAGCGTACTTGTTAAATTATGATATTATTGTACTGATGGTTAATCTTCACGGCTGTTCTTTCGGGACAGCCGTGTCGAGAAGTCTCCCTCTCTCCCTCGCGACGTTTCACCTCCCACGTTGGAACTATCATGGGTTATGTTTGTAAGTGGAAACGGACCGTTTATAAAGGCGATAGAATTCTAAAATGTTTTTTGTTGAAATGTTACGTAATATATATTTTTGATTATCAGATTATATAATTTAAGTGTATTATTTATGTATTTAAAGTACGTGTTATTCATGATAAACATTCGAGTTGGAATGGATGTGATTGTCACAGTTATCCAGAAAAAGCAGCTATTAAGAACAATTCTCGTACATTGAGGCCTGGACACCGTTATTAATATTCTTGAATATGTTCGCATCAGATTGTTGCAAAGGAAGTTGTCATGTCTGTTCTGTGTGACATTATCAAGTACAATTCTGTGCTGCTAAACAATGGTCTATGTAAATAAAATTTTACTTTTCTGGCACAACTGGTCAAGCATTACATTGGGAAGCAGTGCAAGGGTATAATTGTGAGTAATGGACCGAGAACAAGTTATCTGATAACAAGTTACCACGAAAAGCACAATGAAGAAAAAGCATGACACATCACAAACTTGTAGAATACACAGAACCTTGTCAAATACTTAGGAACATAATTGCGCCGCACATTTCAGCTGAACTACCCATGATGCCTGAAACATAGGTGACACGTCGATAAGAAAAATAGATAAATACAGTGGCCGTGGTGAACCCTGAAGAACAGCTCTTAAGAGCAATGAACCACAACTAGTGACATCAGAATGGTAAAAACGACTCTTCCTTATGTCGTGAAAAACAAACATACCCACACGTGTTTAAACGTCTAGATAGAAACATAAAAATAGACTGTGTCATAATAACGGATGTCTAAAAGTCACACTAAACTTGTCCTTGTAAACACACCCTAGAATGTTTGACCTTTTACCACCTATCGCTTACTTTGCACAGAATGCGGGTAAATTTTGCCACCAGCGTTGAAACAATGAATGAGAAGGTGATACTCGAATGTCACAATCACCATTTCTATATTTGTAAAAGTGCATTCCTGTTTTGAGCGACATCTTTTCATTTCCAAAGCGCAGCTTTTCCTTGTGACGGTCGTCGCGGCAGCACGCTGAGCGCCGCGGATCAGACCTCCTGAGAGACAGACTCCTCCTGGGGGGGATTTCCAGACGCTCCCAGTCTAGAGACACTGTTCCGCCAGCGTGTCCTGGGCCGGCCTCGAGGCCCCCGCTCAGTGGGGTGAACCCACTAGAGCATACCGCTAGGGGAGCTCGCTAGAGTTCCAAAGGAAGCCCACCTGGGGGGCATCCTTACCTGGTGCCCAAGCTGCCTGAACCAGCTCGTCTCGATGTACAGGAGTGGCGGGTCAACTCCGCGGCCTCTCCGGATTGCTGAGCTCCTCCACACCCGATCGCACGGAGTCAGTCAAGCAACTCTCGGTAGCTTTATGCAAATTGTATGTGGATATTTTAAAAATAGCATCAGTTAGACTTTAAATCAAATGCAAAGCAAATGTTCCTAACATAGCTACACCACCAACATCGCTTGGATATTCCAGATCGTGCAATTGGTCATCAAAACTGTTAGAAATGCAAACAACACATTGACATCCAGCTCAACGAATGATAAAGCTGCTATCCAATGAGTCATTTTAAACACATTTTCAACGCACACCTTTATTGCCTTGTGGATGAATTAAATTCAATGGTGCGGTTACAAAGTTGTGAATACATAGGTAGTCCATCAGTTTTATCGGTGAACCGTAATTAACGCTGGTGGCTAGAGATATGTTGCTGTGAGCTGGGGTTGCATAAGTAATGGCACCACAAAACGTCAATCCTCTAAGATTTTGTTCTAAGAAAGGCAGGCACTGGGTTGATACAGATGTTAAAATGGGCACGACATAACCAGCAGAAGGAAATTACTTTGATAAAATTGGATGACGCAGAATTACATGTAACCCTCAGTTTAATAACGCATTAGTAAAATGGAACATACTCCAAAATTATCCTTCAATATTACACTTGGCTTCTGTTAATGTATCGTAATTAAATTATTTACAACCCAGTGCCAATCCACTGCTGGATGAAGGTTTTCACATGCAGTGTCTTGTGCGGGTTTTGTTCACACCATACTTGGCCAAGCTAGTCAGTTTAGATGTTACGCATTACTTGTTACCACCTAATGCATTAAGGTTGTAATTTTGATGGTTATATGGGAATACTTGGTCTTCTGAATATTGTGTGGTGACGATTTGCAATGGGATTACTGAGGTAGCGAAGGACATTTCTACGGTGGGCGTCAGTTTGTCCCTCGGAAAAGCACTGCAGACTATCAAATATTGTTATTTCCTAAAGACTTCAATTCAGCAAAAAGCATATTCATAGGACATTAACCATAACGATTATTGCGTCTATCTTGCACATTATTGTAGTTGTGTTCATATTTAACGTATGTCACACATTGCAGCTCGCATAATAATTATATATTTTTACCTCCTGTGGTGCTTTTTGATGAATATGTAATTATAACATCGGAAATGGTAAATCATGAAAACCTACGTCAGTACACGCATGTCTTAATTTATAAGTACAGTATGACTTTTTTTTTCCTCTGCAGACAGCTTATAAATGGTCCGTGAGATGGAAGAATGCAAACCGGTTTGCGTGCCAGCGTTATATTTCCGTGAATTTACTTTCTGTTTGGGCTCGTTTTCACTTACGTGCGTAACAGAGTGCGCGTCA
>JAZEWU010000013.1:1263297-1280632 GCA_036362915.1 Geotria australis
ACTCTGCGTTGAAGAACATGCTTTTATTTACAATCGACGCTTCTTCAAATAATTCGATCTTATTAATATAAAACGAAACGTGCCACTGCTGGACTGGTTTCTTACAGTAGGCATTAATTGAAGACATCAATGCTGCAATTTGCTATTATTATCAATACGCAGTTATCTCTACTCATAATATGCAGACCATACTATGGAACACTGCCTTGTCTGTGCTCTACTACCGAACCTCTGCAGCTCAAAAGACCTTGCGGAGTTCAATGAAAATGCAAGGGGCTGTATAAGAAAATGGGAAACTGTAATTTGACCATCGCGCTGCTTCGAAGAATCGCTAAGAAGAAGAATATGCACGTACTTAGTGTGTTTTTCTTGGAATTAAAATTCTGTTAAACTTATCTCCATTTGCCAATCCACTGCTGGATGAAGGCTATCCTTGGCTGCGTCATTCAGGGTTTTCCCCCCATACTTCACCACGCTAATCAGTGTGGGTTGGTGAAGGGGGTGGTTCTAGGCACGGTTCATACATTCCTCTCCATTGTTGCCAGTTGTGGTTGAGAGTCAATCTCGGGTTCCAGGTTCAGAGTGCACTGTGTCAACCGCTGTGCCATTGCTCCAGTCCTGTGTGGAACTACCGTAAAATAATGTTTTCCTTTAATAGTATCTATTTGGTCATTAGGTTTCCATGATTCTAATTAAAAACGTAAGGAAATATGAACGGTGATATGCATTTGTGCAAAAAACATTATCACTGTTTTTTAGTATCAATATAGCTGCTTAGTAAAATAAACCAGTCATATTTCATATTACACTCGGAAATGAAAAGCCCAGTGGATAACGAAAATACCCACCCATCTATGATCTTCCACAATTATTATTCATGGCATCAAGCGGTTACGACTAATGCTGCATTCGTGGAACCAAAGGACGTGACATTGTGAGTCGTGTTCATTACTGATACGTGCACATTGACACATTTACACCACCGCTGCAATTCAAGAAAACAGGCGTGACAGTAATATTCTAAGAAACGTGTTACACAGTGTTAGAATGTGATGATATCGGAGACCCGCGTCGGTGTGGGTGCCCCACCGAAGACAAAGATCTCCCGTGATAGCCTTTACGGACTCTAGGGCACCTATGAAGGTCAACATGTCACACGAGGGGGCGCTTAGGCAGCACTTGTGTTTACATACCGCACCTGGTACTCACTTGAATAATAATGATAAAAACATTTGCACATATGGCAAAATTGACAATAAAGTAGAATTGAATTGAATTGAACAGCTCTGAAGAGCAACCATCAACCTTTAAAACGTCATCACAACCGTTTGGATATCTTTGGGAAATATTTTTGGGTTATTTTCCACGCTAGTATGGCCACAATTCCTTCAACAGTTATGGATTCTGTTCCCCGTTCAGTAGCTCATGGATGTGCCCATGCGAAGCAGCGTAGTAAAAAACGTTTTAACACTCACTGGTTGCTAAAGGCTACTGTGAACTTTGGAATAGCGCGAACAATCCATAACGTGCACTTTGCACCCTGGCAGTGAAACAGAGACTGAATTCACATTTAAGAAAGCATAAACAATAAACAGAGACTGAATTCACATTTAAGAAAGCATGAACGTAGAAGCGTTCACGTCGCGATCCCTGTCAGGTAATACTTGGTATTTGCCTGCAAATTCTACCAAACACTTCGAGGCACAGGAGTTGAAAGACAACGATGTCCAGAAGCTGACCATCCGTGCTTCGAAGAATCGCAAAGAAGAAGAAGACCTTAATGACCACTTGGGCACGTTGTAGTGTTTCCCTTGAAAAAGGCACGGTGCTAAAGTTCACGGGCTTACCCACGGTTATAATCACGATACGGCCACCTGCGTCCTCCCGTGGTCCCTCTCGGTTCCTCTCGGTGGCTCCGGCTGTTTCTGCTCTCTGCGCAGTTTCGTTCACTCTCGAAGAGCGTAAACGAAACAGCGCGCGATATAACTGGTATATGCTGTCGTCGTAATCTTTCATGGTGCTTCGGAGAATCGCAAAGAAGCAGATGGTGGGTGATGGTGCACGGAAGCAGATATCCACAGAGCAACCGTTTACATCCCTCAAGCAAAATTAACTCGTAGGCTTTCATGACCAATGTTATCCATAGTGAAGCTCTGTTTATGAGTTTAGGTCATGTGAAAAAAGTGTGTAAGTGAAGTGCACCCGTCGATTTGTTGGAGCAAACGAGCGAGCACATGCACTAAAATTAATGATTATCGGAGCAGGAATATAGTTAATCCGAGAGTAGCGCAAACATTGTACTTGACGATTTTGTGTGCAGCCATTGGTAAACCCGAATGAGTGAAACCATTAAGTCTCTCTGCACTTCAGAACCTCGTTTCACCATATGCAAACGCCGAGATAGATTTAAACGCAGAAGCACAGTAACGTCAATGAAGCAATGTGGTCTCTGAATAACCTGGTTGCATCTGGAGAATATTTACTTGAAAGCAACGAAATATCATTATGCTTATTAACCTGAGCAAGGTATGACAATTTTTTTTTTTTAAAGCAAGTGTTTGACAGAGGTCCTAGAAATCATTTTCTTGCTCTTCATTAATTACATCCTTCCTGTTTTAGGTAATTCCTCTCTATAAATAGACACGCACAAAACTAGATTTTTCTTTTCCGACCGTCATTCATTCCCATCGTGCATTTTGTTTTGGGGGAATACCACAGCTTACATCTCGAGTGATCTTTCGAACGAGCAGGCAGGTCCGTGAGACGGTGTATTACAAACCGGTTGCGTGCCAGCGTCATATTTCCGTCATTTTACTTTCTGTTTAGGCTTCGCCGCTGACGGCAGAAAATATTACACGTAACTAGTGGGATGACGCTCGATGGAACACAGTGGAACGGAAGGGTAACCCCTTACGGCGGGGAAACTCCACATATTTACAGAGTAACAGCCACCTCTATCAACAGCTTTGTGTTTTTAATTAAAAACATGAAGGACAAATATTTAAGGGATGATCCATGAAAGCGGCGTTTACCGTAATGGGTAGGGCCACTGGAAGAAATGCTCCGTGAAAGTGTGTCGGGATATTTAAATGAGTGTTGGAAGATGATCATACCTGTAGGCATTATAATAATAATAATAATCTACTTTTGTAACGCGCGCATTTTCTCCGGGCGCGTTGCGCCCGTTGATTCGGAGGCGCGGAGCCCTGCTCAGTCGGTTTGTTGTGAGTCGGTGAAAAGGTGACTTTTTAAAAAGTTTTTTGAAGGCTGTAGGGGACTGTGTTTGACGCAATAGGTGTGGCAGACTGTTCCAGGTTGCGGGTGCCGCGACCGAGAAACGGCGTTTCGCGAAGGTTGTGCGTGAACGAACGCGGTGTGTGGAGTAGGTGCTGTGATGAGCTGCGCAGAGTACGGGATTGTGTTGATGCGAGTGGCCGGAGTAGTGATGCGAGGTATTTAGGGTGACCTGTGTGACCCTAAAAATTACCGCCAATTTTTTAAAAAAAGGGAAACCACTGTTGCTGAGGAAAGGGATGTCTGGTCCACTCTCATTGGACTGCTGCCACCGTGACCCTCACCAGGATAAGCGGTTTAGAAAATGGATGGATGGATGGAAAACCACTGTTGGCTTGCCACAAAGTACGTTTTGTTAAAGATTACAAAGGAATTTATGACCGAAAATTAGAATACGTTAACGAATCACGAACATTAATGCAAATACACATACTTACACAAGACAAAGATCCACCGTATTGCCTTAACAGACTGTACGGTCAAGTGCTATTTGCGAGTACCTATGAAGGCCAGTACGGCCCACACACAGCCGGTTTAACAGACATCCAGTTTTCATGGCTTGGCCGGTTGCCCCAAATCCTCTTCCTCCACCAATCTCGATCCTTTAACGCAAACCTACATCCAGTACATCGTCAGTCACACAAATAGCCAAGAGCATCTGGAATGTTTATCTAAACAAATACAAACCGGCAATCGCATTAACAACAATCTGGTATATACCTGTGATTGAATAATAATAATAGCATTTATATAGCGCCTTTCACCCGAGGGTCACAAAGCGCTGCACAAAGTTGCGGAGAGAACGACATGTCAACGACAGAGCACGGAAAATCAGCAACACATTTTTTTGGGTTTTTTTTTTAATAATCCGAGCTGTGGAGAGAACGGCATATCAACGTCATATAAAAAAATAAATAGAAAATAATTAAAAACACAGGAAAATAATAATAATAATTCTACAACAAGCAAAGAGGGAACAAATGTCCCCGAGCAGACGCAGATCGGAAGAGAGAGAGAGAGAGAGCCAACATCTCGGCACGGCACCGATCCAAGCCAGAGGAAGGAAGGAATGTTCCTAAAAAGGCGCAGGTATGAATCTATGGCGAAGCTCTGTTTATGAGTTTAGGTCAAGTGAAAAAGTACGTAAGTGTTGTGCACCCGTCGATGTGTTGGAGAAGCGAGCGAGCACACGCAGCTGGAAATTCCACCCAGCGTCTTCAGGGTTGAAAAGAACCCTGAAGACGCTGGGTGGAATTTCCAGCGAAACGTCGGTAAACATCTTTGAAGGTAAGTGCTGTGTGTGCTCGCGTCTCCAACACACCGACGGGTGCACAACACTTACATACCTTCTCACGTGACCTAAACTCATAAACAGAGAGTTTCACTATGGATAACATTGGTGATGAAAGCCTTCGAGTTAATTGAAGAGTGAATGTCTTCCATATTCAAACTGAGCACTGAGCCATGTCCATCGTCAATAACGCTGATTTTAAAACAATATGTATATATACGTAAAAGGCAAGGTGTTGGGCAATTTGTTGTCACAGGGCACCAGGGTCATTTTGGTCAGTAGGACAATTAACCTGTGCTGCAACATGTCCTTGGACTGTGGGAGGAAACCGGAGCACCCAGCGAAAACGCACGCGGACACGAGGAGAACCTGTAGAACGCGTGGCCTGATCTCGGCATTAGCGTCGGACGGCAGCTCTGTATTCTCATCTCATTTTCAGTAACAGCTTAATCCTGTACAGGGTTGCAGTGGTGCCGGAGCCTATCCCGGCAAACACAGGGCGCAAGGCAGGGCTATGCCCGGGATGACACGCCAGTCCATCAAAGGGCACCGGCGACAATTTAGTCAGCAGGCCAATTAACCTTTGCATTAAGAGTTCAGGGGCTGCACGGTGGCGCAGTGGATAGCGCTGCCGCCACACAGCAAGAAGGGCCCGGGTTCGAATCTCGGCTCGGGGGCCTTTCTGAGTGGAGTTTGCATGGTCTCCCTGTGTCCGCGTGGGTTTTCGCCGGGCACTCCGGTTTCCTCCCACCTTCCAAAGACATGCTGCCAGGTTAATTGGCGAACTGACTAAATTTCACCAGGCACCCTGCGATGGACTGGCGTCCCATCCTCGGTATTCCCCTGCCTTGCGCCCTGTGTCTGCCGGGATAGGCTCCGGCTTGCCACGGCCCTGTAGAGGAGTAAGCGGTTTCTGAAAATGGATGGATGGGTGAAAATGGATGGATGGATTAAGAGTTCAGGATGCTCGCAGTGCACGACGGCAGCGTCCTTGCCTGCAGCCACGCGGTCTGAACAGCGTGGGAGTACCGCCACCTGCTGTTCAGTCATGGACGCAGGAGTGTGATTCTAAGCTCACGGCCTTCTTCTTCTTCCTGTTTGTTATTCTTCGAAGCACGACGATGGTCAGCTTCTGGACATCGTTGTCTTTCAGCTCCTTGGCCTCGAAGTGTTTGGTAGAATTCGCAGGCAATGCCGAGTATTACCTGACAGGGATCGCGACGTGAACGCTTCTACCTTGACCCCTCCCTAAGCTCACGGTGTTTGGACACAAGTCCGAACGGAGTGACCAAGGTCACAAGGTCGCAGGCTAGGGCTGAAAGCGAATAATTTCACGGGTTAAGTCAGGTTGCACGGTCGCGGTGTCTGGCAGGTTAGTGCCGGCTATGTGGCTGAATCCCACCTCTCTCCGGTTTCCTCGCGCCTCAGTCGTTCTCTCTTCTAAAGAATACCTTCGGCATTGAACGAATACTTGGCGCCGCGCGCTATAACGCGCAAACTTTAGTACAGAACATCAACCGTGCTGATAATACAATCTGACCATTTCACGTATGTTAATGCGATTAATGACCTAAGGCAATCGGACGACATATCGACATTGAAGGGGAAGTTTCACGCTCCCAGGTGACTCCATCACAATTCTGTCTCCAAACACAACGACGGGAGAACACAGTTCCCTGGGATTATTTCCTCGCAGCACTAATTGATCGCCCAATAATGTCCAGGGCTCAAGATGAGAATAAGCATTTCTTGCTATCGATTCTGCCAATCACTCGTGTCCCTGTGAAAGCGGTAATTCATACGGGTCTCATTACAAGCATTCTCCCATTTTCTTCACTTCGCGGCAATCAATGACACCGTGAGGCCGCCCATCGTTCACAGCTGCGATCATTGACATTAACTCCAGCTGTGGGACACGGAACGCGATGGGGCCTCCGAAACAAAGGACCTGAGCCAAGCCCCCCACGGGCATTGCGTCTGCGTGGCCTCAAGATTGTGGAACTCGCTTAACATGGAGATCGCCCCGGCTCGTTAAAGAAAGTGTGAAGACTCACTTGTTCCTGAAAGCGTTTTAACATCTATACACTGGCCCTCTTATTGGTCCGTGAAGACCAGACCCAAGTGGGCCAAGTGGGCATTGAGGTGCCAAAGGTTGGTAACCGCTGGCCAAGACAACACTCAAACTTCGCATAGATAGTTCAGCAATCTACTCGCTGTCCTGGCTCCTGCAGGGAGAGCGGTTGTTGCTCCAAGAGTTGGGTGTCTCCATTCTCGTGATCTCAGCACAAATCACAAACAGCTCCACGGTAATCATCACATTGTGAGGCGGGATGTAAACAGTGACATTGATGGCTAAATTACACCGATAATGCAAGTATGATGGTTTGCCAATATCGTTAGCCTTGCATGAGACAGGCACACGTTTCGTAGTTGTTACGGATTCAAACAGTCTTTGCATCTCATGCCAGCTTGCAATCCCAGAGTGTCTCGGAAGGTGTCAACATTGCGCTGTGAAAGTCAGGAATTCGCGTGTTCCGAAATCCGTGCTCGGGATATGATTATTGCATATACAGGTACAGGGAATGTTTCCTGAAACGGTTTAAACGTGAACATGTAATCTTTATCACGAACCCAACTATTCTCATTTTGCTGAATTGCACTATGCACTATAGTGCGCTGTAGGTTATATAATTACGCCGCTTTGACGCTCAATGGTGTGTGTGTGTGTTTGATGGCGCTCTCTGCCAGTCATCTCGGTCAGGCTGCTCGTGACACCTGGGTCTGTTCCGTGACCTCCTCTCGGCGAGCCATCGGCACTTCACGTGGCCTCAGGGTGCACCTGGCCTGGCACAATCGCTGTGGTGACGTCGCCACCATTTAGTGGCGAACGGCGGTTGTTGTTCATGGTGCTCTTCTGCATGAAGGTCCTTTGAGCCAATGGTGAAGATTCCATCCAACCGGATCACATTGAATGTATTGAATTTCGGCCTCTCAGAATCTAAGCAGGTTTGTGCCTGTTAAGCACATTGCGCCAGACGTTTACAGGTTGAGCGGCAAGGTTCAGCCAGTAGACTACAATGCTGAATGTCTTCCCCTCGTATACATTCGTTTCCTCCGGGTCCTTTGGAATCGGCAAAAACTTTAATAAAATTGGCACAACATCCCATTGCAGGATTATCCTTAAATAGGTATTGAAACTTAGTAAGGATTACTGTCTATGGCTGTCAATTAATGTGATGTGCCCACGATGGTATATAGAGGCTCAAACATATTTAATAGGGTACGACATCCATTTATAACTCAATCTGCAGTATTTGTTTACCCTGGAAAGGCACAGTGGTCCTAATGAGTGTTTGCCAGGTGGGTCTTTATTGAAAAGTTTAATCACATCTGATGTGTTTTTCGAAGCACCTTTGAGGAAACTCGTGTACCTGGAGAAAAGCCACACATGTGGAAGGAACGCTCAGGGAAACGGCATAACAAGTCAGCGACACATTTTCCACATTTATCAAAGACCCGAGCACATGCACACATGATCTCACTTAACCCTGTTCCATCTCCTAAAATATATGGATGTAAAAATACAAATGGGTAACCAAACTGTTTATACAAAATGTGAGATTTATTTTAAATAAGGTTTTCATTTCGAGGCAATCGTAACAAATCCCCGCCAGGCAGCTTCAGTTATTGTTGTGCTATAAGCATTGGTAGCGGTTCAGCTGAGGCCATGAGTGCTTGGTGAACAGTTCCTTTTATGAACAACAAACAAGGGTGAGTGAACGTGTGGCAAAACCGCGCGTACACAAATCCGTCAGAGCTCATGGGGTTACGCAGGTTGTTTTTTGGCATATATGTAGGGGTCAAACAATTACTGAACCAAATAAGTTTCAACCAAGCAGTACAAATGAAAACTGTGACCTTTCAGCGCCTCTGGGTACTCTAACAAGCTTCCAGAATATCAAATCTATAAGCATAAACAGAGGGCCGCACATCGAGAGGAATATTGATCCTGTGGATTTGCTTGCGCTGGTCAGCCTAATGAGGCTTTTTTTTTAATGGTGCGAGACGAAAACAATCATGATCCATGGAGGGCACGGTGGCGCGGTGAGCAGCGCTGCCGCCTCACAGAAAGAAGGCCCTGGATTCGATTCCTGGCTCGAGTGCCTTTCTGTGTGGAGTTTGCATGTTCTCCACGTGTCCGCGTGGGTTTTCGCCGGGTACTCTGGTTTCCTCCCCCAGTCCAAATACACTGATGGAAGGTTGCAGATAATGCTTCAAATGAGTTTGACCAAAACATGTGCCATTCCACTACAGTTCTGTTATGCAATTTCTGGCAAAAATGTTTGCAAAATAATTCGTGGTAATATTGCACAATTTATATTTACACTGCTTTGTCCACAGCGGTTCTAAGCGTACAGATATAATGGTAAACAATCATGTATCTAGTCCTTTGTTTATTTAATTTTAATGATATTTATAACGTGAACATATTAATGTAATCTCCTGTTGGATGACAGCCTTCCTAAGCTGGTTCAATCATGGGGGTGTTGGGCCAGAATGGCGAAGAACTGGGGGGAAAAGGTCATCTATTCAGGTTTTTCTCATTTCTAACGATAACCAATATACTGGACTCAAACACATGTCGCCAGGTTCATAGCCATTCGCTGGTGTGTGTGTCACTGCTCCACCCCGAATTCAGCCCAAGCTGAAACGTCGCGAGGGTGCCATCTACTAGATATACGCATCATCATATCAAGGTAGAAGCGTTCACGTCGTGATCCCTGTCAGGTAATACTTGGTATTGCCTGCGAATTCTACCAAACACTTCGAAACCGAGCTGAAAGACAACGATGTCCAGAAGCTGACCATCGTGCTTCGAAGAATCGCAAAGAAGAAGAAGATTGCACAATGATCAGTTCTATTACCACTCAGAGCAAAAGCAACTATATTTTAAAATACATTTCAGGGAAAACCTGATTCTACTGATCCCGGGCAAATGCCTTGGAGTCATACAAAAATAGGTTTAAAATATTTTGATATTGATTGAACAATTCCATGTTTAGTATTCCTCACTCACACACAAATCATTCAATAATATCGACTTGCATCTCATATCTTGATTTCTCTTGGAAGAGTGAATGGAGGGAGGCAAAGATGAGATGCATAACTTTCAATATGCACTTGGCTGGGTATTGACAGCCAAGATTGGCACCTGCATTGATTAGTAAAAATAATAAGGCCAATTTTCTCGTGTTCCTAATGGACCAATGTTCTAACGACATTGGGCTTGCTGATGTGTGGGTTGTATGTTAGCTACGAATCGGATTTCCAATATAGGATGGAATACTCGTGAAAGATTCTTCGGCTGTATAACATTACGAGAAGTTGAGAAACACTGTTCCCTATACATAACAAATGTAACAAGAATGTAGCCATTCCGTAGTTATACTCTGTTTACGGTATTTAATGACACGTGGCTAGACAAATATCTACTCTTAATATGTAATCATTTAGTCCAGGTTGCATTTGTGCTATTTTCAAATGCAAGGCTATCACGAACGCAGTGTTTCACAGACCGAGTGTGCAGTAGTGAAGCAATAGGAGGCGATGCTGCGGCTGAGTATAATTCCCAATCCAATAATTTGCAGTGCGTTGTTTTAGAATCTGACACATTTGGATCAGGGTGTTGGCACACGACGGCCTATTAGTTGAGAATGATAACAGGGGATGTTAAAAAGCAACAGTGAAGCAGACAGCGTATATGGTATGGTCAATACACCCGCAGCAATAACAAGGGTAGCCTGTGAGATTCCTACTGGGAATCTCAATCCTTAGCTGTTCCTCACTCATTGAGGGTCAGTCACTCAGTTCCCAAGTCACTTTTAGAATTACTAAAAACGGATGGCGTCCTATCCTGCCTGTAGCCCTGCTTCGCGCCCTGTGTCTGCCGTGATAGGCTTTGGCTTACCGCGATCCTGTACAGGATTAAGCGGTTTCTGAAAATAAATGGATTCATTCACTGCCAGTATTTCTGCTTCCCAACACGTAGTCTGAAGTGATTCCACTATAACACATTCATTATAAAGTGACTGATCTTGAAACTTAGTTAGCGAAGGACGATATATCTTAAGTACACTTTTAAAAGGTTTTCAGCAGCACATCATTCATTTACATCTCTAAACACTGTATCTGGGTTTTTTCCCCACGATGATACAAATATGAAGGAAGTTCCATGAAAACATCATACGCACAGATCCTTTAATCTTTCAGTGACTTAGATGTATCGGATTTACATTGTTGAAATCACATTGAATCATTCTTCACTGTATTTCCTCGATACTATAATTATTTATAGGGTGGAGTAGCGGTTAGCACACTGCATATTCTGTATGTGTATAATATAACTGTTATCATTTGCATTGCTGAAGTGCTGAAGCCCAAACGCTACAGACAATAATTCTAATTAAAATCCAAATATTAGCCAATTGTAGCTTAATAAATGGAACAGGCTGTAATGGATTTCTGTGCCAGCTGAAGACAAAACCGACCGCCGAATATTTTACTTTACTTGAAATCCTACAAAATATTTAACGGCCTTTTAAGGTAATTATTGAGATGTAATTACATGTAATCGCTACCCAACACGATAATGGCTTGTAGCTGTGTATGTAATTAGTACTTAGCATGAAAATAGTTACATGCTTTTACAATGGTTTTGTATTCTCAAGCACGAAAAAAACTGTCATGTTTTGGAAATTGTTTGACCTTGTGGCAGAGTCCAATTAAAGCACAAAATGAGACTAACACATCAATACTGCACCATGAATTTGAATGCGTGCATTGAATGAGGTCGTGTATGGTTTGAAGGCTGTATTGACTTGCCTTGCATGACATTTTTTTAAATGCTTTATGTCCCAAAATACCTCCCTTCCAGACTCGAATATGAAAACGGCATTGGTCACGACGAATAGAGCCCGCCAGCAAAGCTTCTGAATCACAGGTACTGAGAGGGGAAAACATGCAAACTCCACACAGAACAGGACCCGAGACGGGGAACTAACCCTGGTGCTTCTTGCTGTGAGGCGGCAGTGCTACTCACCGCTACGCCACCGTGCCGTGTTGATATTCACTCCTCTCAAAAGAAACACTTGATGAAAATGTATGTTTAGTCTACCAGGGTTTATGCTACAGCAATCTTAAACAGCAATCTTATACAGACAATATCGTCTGTCATCATATATCAGTGTTACAAATTCAGCATAGTTCTCAATAGACTTAAAGTATATTGTGAACATCATAACATAGTATTAACTACAATCCACTGGGTTTGCTTGGATACCCTTAAAATCTTTTTAAGATGTTTGACATTTATCTTTGTTGGTCAGCCTTTTCGAGTTACATCACTCACTCGCGTTGAAAGTTTTACAATCCACAATAATTATCGGATCCGAAACGTACATGCATATATCATATCATTATCATCGTTGTCAGAAACCGCTTGATCCTGTACAGGGTTGCGGTGAGCAGGAGCCTATCCCGGCAGACGCAGGGCGCAAGGCAGGGCTATACCGAGGATGGGACGCCAGTCAATTACAGGGCACCGGGGGCAATTTAGTCCGCAGGCCAATTAACATATGCAGCAGCATGGCTTTGGACGTACGGTACAATTCCAGTTTAACTAAATAAAAAACGCCAGGTGCTTAAAATTGCTTTCAAGTGGAATGCAGATGCTATAGGACTTCAAATCTATAATTGATGTTCCGCATTTATAAAATCGAAAGGCATTTCACTTGTTATTGACTTTGATGTCCAATGACGATGATCAGACGGGTCACTGACATTTTTCTGCGAAGCAACATTTCAACTTAATGGAAATATTGATATGGTAATGCTTGTATATGTAATTATGATGTGGTAGGTGTTGGTGTTATTTATAAAGACACCCACACACAATCGAAAAACGATGTATTTCATTTATAGCTGTTTATCTAAGTTGCTTTTTACATACGTAAAATGTGATTACATTTTTCATGCAAGTGCATTGAATTTCTTTTCCAATATGTTTACATTAGCATCTCTGGGTTGAACAAGCAACTCAGGCAAGGCTAATTTGAAAACGTTGCAAAATAAATGCCTTGAAGTGATGTTTTAATATAGTTTTATTTGGGCTGATGGTATCGTGGTCATCTTTAACACAGTAAGCCATGACCTTCATTTCATCTTATAATTGGCTCCACATACCATGAACCTTGCCAGTTTTCACAGCTGCCTGTGCTAAGACTAAGATTACTTTTTCCCCGCTGTAAATATTTCAGTACTTGGGCGTCTGTGACACGAAATTCTGACGTGTGCTTTCCTGCCGCTAATGTTAATCGCGTTATTTCAAATCAGGGTGTAGTTATAAACAATTGGCTCCGTTCGCGTTGCAAAGCTAACCGGGCAAAACCAAGTCATGCCTTGTTTTAGTTAAATGCATAACGTTGCGTGTATTTGTATGTATTTTATCTGGCCGAGCGGTGCAGTAGTTAGAGCGCTTGACTCGCAAAAAACGATACCCCGTATAGCCTGAATAGACCTGTAGGGTCAATTGCTGTTACCGAGCGCCTATAAAAGCCAACACGGCAAACGAGGGGGTGGGTGGCCAGTACCACGCCCGGTCGCCTTTGTCTCCCTAGTGGCGATGTTTACACACCGCACCAGGTACTTATTTGAGACGTCCCAGAACCGGTTCAGAATCTCATCACTGGTGTTGGTCGTGGTGCAGCGCACGACCCACTACACTAACCTCTACCCACAGCACGGCACACGTTCACACAACCGGTATAAACGGCCGGTATCGAGTTTAACCCCGGTTGGCCGGTTACCCCCAAATGGTGAATATATTGGAGTAGAATATACAGATTAATGCCCTTCCTGACGCCAACCTCTTTTAGTCGGAGGGTCTTCGGATCGTTAATTTACTGGAACCGTCCCCAAGACCTGTTCACCAAGGGAGACCCTGGCAGTGGAAAACACAAAATCCCTGAGCAACACGCCACCGCACTTTTGAGCGGGGAGACAGACAGTTTGACTCTGCGCTCCTCGTATCCCATTCAATACCACCGAGAATGATTTCGGCATCATTACATTAAATGCTTACAAGTGCGCCGGGATCACAGGAGAGATTGGGAAGCCTGAACTGCGGTTGGTAGCGTTATAGCTGTTACTTGTGGGAGCATCTTTCCCCCTCCCCCCCGTAATGACAGCCCATCGTCTCGTCGCAGTTTAACAACCTCCTTGACGACCCTCACACGTAGACCAGCAGCTCTCCGTGCCCCCTCGCTATAATGGTCACTGCATTGGGCCCCTAGTGATGTTCTCAAACAATATGCCGCTCCCTCAGCTGCCCTGCACGCCATATTAATAATGGCCTAGATTAAGTCGCGTCTGACTCTGACAAATGAGGTGGTTAACCCTCAAGTGTGGCGTTAGAATCCCTCGGGTGCCCGGCTGTGCAATCACAAACATATGCTCCTGCTTTGGGAGGAATTATATTAATATTACAGGATGTTTGCGTGTGTGTATATATATACAATCTGCAGCTTTTATTCACGTACAGATGATGGAGACTAGTACTGCCATCTCCTTCATGTAGAAAAGAACCAACCATCATCCATTGTCAGAAACCGATTAATGCTGTACAGGGTCGCGGTGAGCTGGAGCCTATCCCGGCAGTCACAGGGCGCAAGGCAGGTTTATACCAATGATAGGACGCCAGTCCAGCACAGGGTACCTGGGCAATTTAGTCCGCAGGCCAATTAACCTATGCAGCGGCAGGTCTTTGGACCGTGGGAGGAAACCGTGGCCATATAATGGAATGAAAAGAGCAATATATAAATCTATATACACTCTGTATATGAAGGAAATATATTGTCTGCTTATTCACATTCTTACTAAAAAACATGATGACTGAGAAGACCAAGTGGACACGCATCAGCAAAGTTGTAAATCTAACGTCGTTATCCCCGTGATAAACAGGCTGAACTTTGCTTATCTTCCGAGATTTTACAACATTGGACACATTAAACCTGACGTGATTACACGTGGGATTTTCGCCACCGGCTAATAAAACCCACCTCATTTGAGACCCAAGCATCACACCACCAGGCTTTGACATTCCTAGAAGACACTGGTGTAACCGTCAATCCGCGTCAGGACACCAACGTGCCGATGCACAACATCTCCTTCATAAATTGAAAATGAAAGACAAGCTACGTTGCGACAGTGGCCATGCACAGTTGCAGACGTACACATTCCACACAGTAAGGCACCCAAACCAAGGAGTTTTTTTTTGTATTCTTCTTTGAGACAGCAGACATGTATATTCACTGAGGTGCCAAATACGGGCATTAATGTCTAAGATGTGCTACCATGCCCACTCAGTGAGGCCTTCACGAGGAACACCCTGACATCTTTATCTTGCACACTGAACAAGTACGACAAGTTTCCACGTAATTGAGAAAAAACTTTCCCTCATTATTGGATCCTCCATATCCCAGGAAACTTTCAACCATTTTGCAATTTCAACACGAGCAGTGGCAGAATATAAGGTCCACATTTGCTTGTAATGGGCCACATGTAAATGCCTAATTTTGGAAATATTTTCAAAATTTGTAACAAACAACGGACAGCCACCAAACATTTGGTGGAAAGATGGCCGAAACCGCTACGCAAATTGGGATGCTCCGTCTCAATTGCCTCTCACCTGGTTCAAATTAAAATCCATATATCTATCTCAACTAGGAGAGCCGATGGAATTGAGTCGTCGCAATGTTCTGGAAATTATCTAATATGTGCACGCTGTTTTTAAATGTAATGCCACTGGCGTTAATATTGGCACACAGAATGGAGCTGTAATCTATAGTGGAGCACGTTTTCTGCGATGGTGGCTCCAGGGAAAATGGCTTGTTCCAAAACGGCGGTAGCAGCATGCTGGGACCTAACACAAAGCTGTTTATCATTCCACAAGAGTGTTGTTTTAATTTACTCGGAGCATATTGCTTACCTTGGGCGAGCATTGAATATCTCTCTGTTCTGAGAGGGAAAAGTGTGCAGATTTAGCCACAGGGCACGTCAATTTTGCATGCAATCAACCTGAGAAGCACACGAGTGTGGCTTCATACCATGACGGAGTGACTCGTAAATTAAAAGTGATGGCGCTTACGAAGGAAATGCATGGGTTCTTGCGGTTGTTTTTTGCAAAATATTTAAGTTTAAACTGGAATGTCTCCTGTCTGCTGTCTTTCGTTACTTAATTCTTGCACACAGCGTGGTCATCAACGCGCAATCTGAATTGAACAAGCATTGTACCGATGTAGTTTTTCATGGCTTGATTCACGATGGTTGCTTTTCAAAGCAATTCTTTCGGTATAGCCGTGTCGAGTACTCCCCCTATCTCCCTCGTGACGTTTCGCCTCCCTTGCCTGAAAATGCCTCCAACGTGGGAGGTAAAACGTCGCCACGGAGAGAGGGAGAGCGCTCGATATGCCTATCTCGAAAGAACAGCTTTAAAAAGCAACCAGCATGCATTAAAACATAACACAATGTACTTTGTGTGTGAGTGTATTTGGCAATGGGGTTGTAGTGGATTGCTCACCCTGCTATAACTCTAATACGGCCCTACCATGTGAACCCAGAATAAACTACTTTCAATGAGGTTGTTGTGGGTTAAAGTGAGTCAAACAACTGGGCTTAGTACTGATCATACCGCTGGCACGGTGCAGTTTATTTATTTGCTGTATCGCAGGCATCCCGCTTCCAGAGCTTGCAGGCTCACCTGGTATTTTCTAATAAACACCAATCTATATATATTATAGTTCCATTAGTTTGCTTTTATGGTATAACAACCATCCATCTATTTTCAGAAACCGCTTAATCCTGTACAGGGTTGCGGTGAGCCACCGTGCAAGATATTAGGTCAGGACAATTATTTGCCTCTAAAGTAGGTCGGATAGTCTACGCTGCGCTCATATGTGCACGCTCACGCAGGCGCGTGTGTGCGTGTGTTCCTCCGCGTGATTGATTTTGTCTCTTAATACTCAGCGCGCACACTACTGCCTGATGAAAGGGTTAAAAACAAAATAGGCTGACGGGCAAGTGGCGGAGATAGGCTGAATTTGGTTGTGTTTTCCTAAGGTTTTCCCCTCCGGGGGGCAGAAATGCTGATAAAACAGGGCCCCTTCAGCCCTGAGGTTGCTGGCTGCACATGATAATCTCATCACAGTCGGCCCAGAAATAATTGAACGATCTTATCCATTTGTGGATAGTTCTTCCTACAACCTTCCGTGAATCTTAAAACTTGCGGATGAATGCATCTGTAGTAAATCTGCTGTGTTTAAATTAGGGAGTGCTTTAAAGCAAAAAATAAATAAATCCCACTTTGCTCGAGTACAATTCAAAAATAAATTATAAATCTAAATTATCTCTTAGTTATGGCTGACATTCAATCACGTACTGAGAGGACTGTCAGTAGGTTAAGCGACTTGTGCGTTTAACAATTACATTTCACCATACATTTGCATGGAAATAAAAGGGCATGTTATAAGAGGGCATGCCATCAAAACGTCTTGGTCTTAATATTTGACCAATCTGTGTGGTGGATTACAACTTCTCCTTGGACCCTATAGGACTGTAATGTTTTGAAAATGAGCAGGAAAATACTCTAACTTGGCCACTGAAATTGCAAGCTAAAAACAATCCCCAACGTCATAT
>JAZEWU010000013.1:1285334-1299093 GCA_036362915.1 Geotria australis
CAACAAGAGCATGGCAGACAACAAAAACAAACACCAAAGTTACACAGAAACAAACCACCAACCAAACAGAAAAGGAACAGATGGAAAATGACAAATGCACATCAAATTAAAGCTTAATAAATACGCTTAACACGCTGTGTTGGACGGGCTCGGTCGCCGCTTGGTCTCACGGTGCCGTCTCGCCTTGGCGCGCAGCTCGAACCGCTGCAGGGCATCACGGGGTTCTCCGGCACCCGTCTGATGCGGAGCAACCGAGATAATCGCCTCCCAGCGATCACAAAGTTCTCGCTTCCGTAGCTGGTACACAACTGCTGTTGCATCGTATGATGATGATGCAAAGTGAAACGAGCAAAGCTGAGAGAGCGCGCCGCTGGCATCCATCCATTCTCCGAGTCCCCTCCGAGTCTCGGCGTGTTTCGCGTGGGGGTGCCGTTCGCTACTTCCTCGTTGCTTTCCCACGAGATTATCTTTGCAATGTGTGCGTGCAATGATTTGATTCCTGCTTGAGTGTGGGCTGATATTATATTTCAAAGAAAACCTGTATTATCTGCTAAGGCCAGAGGTGTGTATGAGGTCGTGATGTAACCAGTGGTATTCACAGTGGGTTTTGTCTGCCCACTGCTGATGTTCACACATTGGAACGGTTACACAGTTACGGTTGAGTCAACTTAGTGAATGCCCATTGTTGTCTAAAATGTTGTGGGCATCTCTCGGCAAATTTTAAACATTTTGTGGGCATATGGACACCCACAACATCTGCAGTGGTTGCTACATGGTTATAAAAAGCTTATGGGCGCAAGATCCCTTATTGCATTGGGTGACTGGTGCCTTTTTGTTTTTCCCAGAGATTTTTCGAGCTCAGATGTCGGTTAACTGTGAGATATGAGACGCTGTCTTATATCTTTGCAACATGCGTGGTGCAGTGTCTTCTATGTCATAGCTCAGGATGGGAAATCATTAATCCTGCTGAAAGTTAGCTCTCAGTTCTGCTCCTACATAAATATATGGAGTGGTGTCACAGCAGATTGCGCAGTATCCACGTAGTGAATGTTTTGCATTATTGCTTGTATTCCCTTTATCTTGCACTGGAGTTAGAGCACCCGACACATATTCCCACTCAGGGGTCCGTTCAGTCCATCATCTCCCCACGGTCAATACAATTTGTACCACCTTGTGGAACGTTGGCAGTGAATGTCCTATGGAGAAAAGTGGCTACTGGTAATGAAAGTTGAGTGCTGCCTGCATCACTCATTGTGTCACGGTGTCACTCCTGACTTTTCGACTTCACTGGTATTTTTAGAGCAACCTGTCCTATCATGCTTTGTTCTTTTTAATTATTCCTTTTTGAAGATTAACTCGCAAAGTCTGCACAGTGAACTAAGTTTTCATCACATTTGCGATTCACAAAGGAGCCTTGCACGGCACCATGACAGGGGACCAACTCACGAAAACCATGGTGCATCCTCTCTTTGGAGGTTGGCAGACTTCACCGAATTGATTGACCTTGAAAAGTATTTTTTCGAAAGCGACATTGGTACAGATCAACATGTGCCGAATGTCTTTTTGAAAAGAATTGCCAGCAGGCTGCTCGCTTATAGATTTGTTTCCAAGCGCTTCTGTGCACATTTGTCAAGGACGTGTGAGTACATTTTTAATACGTCTATGCTGTTATCATGGCATTTTGTTCGCATGTTTTTGCCACATTCATGTGTGGCTTTTTGCAAACTGGACCGTTTGCAAAAATGTGTCCATTTGGTGTTTTTAAGATCTTATCACTTGTCTCAATGCCAGAAAATGTAAAAGATTGTATCTTTTTTGCAGCATATGTTTGTAGATTTATTTAATATTGTGGTGAGGTGGCTATGTATCATGTGTTTATTCTCGTGGAAACAGTTCTATGCCAGTCTGTGTTGATCAGAAAAAAGGATATTCTGTGCTGTAAATTTCAATTCATCTTAAAAATGTTGACGATAAAGGAATGCTATTATTATTGAGAGTCGTTGTTTACATTGACTACGGTATATGATTGTCTATGGCAATGATAACCATTGCTGTAGTAGAAAACAAAGAAAAAATAACATTAACACAATATCAGTTCATTAACTATTGGAATAATGTAGCCATTAGCTGCTCACACTTAATAAAAATAGTACTTTAATTTATGCTATTATTGCATTGCAGCTTATACCAAATTCCACTTTAACCATTCAAAATCATTCACTGGCGTGGCGTGTTCCATTCAAATAAATATTAATCAATTACACGTACTATAACGTATTTGCAATTTCATATTTAAACAAGAAAAACAAACGAAGAACGTGCAGCTAAAGTGCCAATCAGTTTGCTGCTATGAAACAATTTCACACAGGTATTTCTTTCCAAATAGATACATATCGCGAATGGACTCCCACTTGGCTAAATATATGACATCAATCACCTGCTCTCTGATGGCATAAGAGCTCAAAAAGCAATATAAATAATTTGTCAGCCCCACGCAATTTACACTGGATCTCCAGCTCCGAGCATAAAAATACTAGCATAGGTCAAAAGCATACATCAAAGCTTAATGCTTAAGTCAAGGGGCATTATTGTTGTGATGTATGACAAAGTAGTTCGCTGATATGCAGTGGACAATCGTACACGGTCATTTATCTCACGTGTTAGACGGGGCTGATGAACAGGAATGTGTTGGGAATGTAAGATGCATGTCAACCACACTGCCAGGCTAAATTATTATCATTGGTGTGTGTGTGTGTGCGTGTGTGCATGTGTGTGTGGCTTGAGGATACGTGAGGATACTGAATTGTCACATCGAATGGCCAAATGTAGAGAACTGTCTTCGGTTTTAACCTCCAAAGTATTCCTAGCCCATTCACGAACTCACAAAAGTAGCAACAATACAAAAAAACCATAACAGTAATGCACTTACTCTCAACACTGCCAACCCATGCCCCAGTGGTTGCAAAACAGTACCAGATGGATAAAATGTACAATTGTGGGCAAAGCCCCAATGGGGGATTTTTTTTAGAACATCAGTTGAGTGACATTTTTCGTTAGCGTCGTACAACAAACATTTTCATTTAAGCATACGTGTCGATCCCAGGAAAGCGTCGTTGAGTTTTGAGAGTTTAGAAAAAAGCGCTTATACAGGTCCCATTTTGGGGATTGAGATGTTAGGCCAATACTGATATTTGTACTGATGTAGGTTTTCACGGCTCGATTCGTGGTGGTTGCTGTTCAGAGCCGTTTTTTCGGGATAGCCGTATCGAGCGATCTCCCTATCGCCTTCGCGAGGAGAAATGGAGATCGTTCGACACGGCTGAAGAGCAACCATCAACGCTGGTATTTTCAGTATTTTTGTGTGGGAGGAATCTGAAGTCCCTTCTCTAGCACTGTTGTGCTGCATGATTGTAATGTAATAAGGCATGCAGGGACATTAAAATGAAAAATCCATTGGAGGAATGTTAATTACACTGAAGTTAAATGCCACATTAAGGTCAATTGTTCATCCACTCTGAGAAATTTAATAAAATATAATCCCTTTTTCAAATGTGTCACATTGTAATTAATTTTCAAATAACGTGAATTCTAGATAAAGGTCTGAATTTAAATGAAATCTTTTTACGTTAATAGCTCCCTGCTCTATTTAAACTGTGCTCACCATTATTTACAATGTTGTTACATTGGTGTACACCATGATAGTGGTTTATCATCTTCAAATGAGTGCCTAGTGCGGAGTGTAAACACTGCCACTAGGGAGACAAAGGCGTCCGGGCGTGGTTCTGGTCACCCAGCCCTTCATGTGCCGTGTCGACCTTCATAGGTGTTTGCTAACGGCACTTGACCCTACAGTCTGTTAAGGCTATATGCTGGGTCTTTGTCTTTTCTGTCATCTGGGTGAGTGCACTGGTGGCTGTACAGTCAGTGTATGCTGCCTATAAAGATTTATTTTAAAGAAAAATAAACTAGAGTGCAATAATGTGAACACACAGTGGAGTCAAAGGTTAGACCAGATAAATAAGAAAAGGCACACGCGAGAGATTAGCTTGCAAACAAAGCAGTGTTATTACTCAGCTGTGGAAAATGTTCTCAATATTTATTTATTAGACATCGGTTTCTTGTGAAGTGAACCTTCATTCATGACTGGTTTTCGATCTGGAAAGATGCCGCTTTGAAACGTTCTATCCTCATGTACTCCGCCGAGGAGATGGAGCGATGAAATCAGTTCGTGCACAGGTGCTAGATGGACTGTTGCATAGGTGCTCGCTAACGGCACTTGACCTTACAGGCTGTTAAGGCTATATTGGGGATCTTTGTCTTTGTGTTATTGCATCCCAGTATTGTGAGAGGTTTCAGTGGCTTGCGGAGTGCCTTCATCCAGCAGTGGATTGACCATGGCATATGATGAGGATGACATTAATGCACTACAATAACAATTATGTTAACTTTTAGACTTTAAATGGTATTACATAACGTGAAATATCAACAAGCCACAGTGCTAATTAAGCTGTTAATATAACCATGTTAAGGTGACATTCAATTTTGCATGACACGTAAAACAATATGCCTAAACTAATGAAGCACATCCATAACGGTAACCTTTTCGCATTTGAAAATTAGACTCTTTGTAAACGCTGTTTGCAACTGAAGTCGCAAAACTAATAAAATAATGTTACTTCAGTGTTCATAAAGGTTTTCCTGGAAACAAGATATTGTCTTCACTGGGATCCCGTGTGTTTAGAACTAAATGTCTAAACAGGTGAAGATGCACAATTATTTTCTATACTTTTTCTATTCAGTTTACGCATCGTGCAATATACTCAGCACCTAAATGCAAATGTCGAGTTCTGCTAGCTACAAGAGGGCTTCAGGAGAGAATACGCGTGGTTTTGCTTTTCCTCCGTTGAAGGAGCACAGACCACACTGATTTAATTATATGGTCATGCAACTCAAACTCCGAGCTGCATTACCTATTGAGCGGCACGGTGGTGCAGTGCTTAGCACTGCTGTCACGTCGAAATAAGCTCCTGGGTTCGATTCCCGGCATGGGTGCTGCCTTTCTACGTGGAGTTTGCATGTTCTCGCCGTGTCGATAAGTTGAGCGTTCCTCCTTTTTCCATTGCAACGTTTTGCCTCGCCCGTTGAAGGCATCAACAGGCGTGCGAGGCGAAACGTCGCAAAGGCGAGACGAGACTCAATCGACACGGCTCTCCCAAAAGAGCAGCTCTTCATACATCGAGCCGTGAAAACATACATCCAGACACAGGCTGCTATTTTGCACACCCAAATAGGGACCACAATTAATAACCGAGTTTCAAAAGCCTATTGCAATGTGAGAATCAGGACATCTCAATCAGTCATCCTGAGTTATCCGCCAATTCCGTGTGGCTGTGAACATGGGCGTGCATGCAGGGTCAGGTGGCCACACGGCTTCAATCTAAACCTTCTTATCCGCACCCAGGCAACATCGATGAATTATTTTTTTAGCTCAAAATGGGAATCCACCGAACTTTAATAGTGAAACGGCGTGCCGGGCTCAGGCATCAGACATGCATCATTCAGGTGGATAAGAGGGCAAGAATGTAATCTTCGGCTGTTCCGCGGAGCCTGAAAACAGCTTGGACAAATTGTTTGGCGTGGTTAAACAAAGTGGGAATTCAATGCATTTTGAATGAGATGCATTTTGTTTGTAGGACCTTCTTCGACAATGTGTGTGTGTGCCAGCTACGTGGGTGCTGCTTTCCAGGCAGGTTAATTCAGAAATAGTTGGCCCAGGATTTACAAACTGTGTTCAAAACGTTCCTATGTAGACATACACACTCATAGAGATCTGTATACGTATGCATTAATGTACTGTTACTGTGGTGTAGCAAGTTATCTCGCCGTGCTACGAACCCGGCCACCCGAGTTCGAGTCCTGCTCACGGACAACACCAGTGACGATCTTCTGTACCGATCCTGGCCTCCCCTAGGTGAACTCAGCCTCAAATGAGTAGTACTTGGTGCGGTGTATAAACATTGCCACTAGGGCGATAAATGCAGCCGAGCGTGGTGCTGGCCACCCACCCCTTCATATGCTGCCCCAGCCTTCATATATGCTTACTAACAGCACTTGCCCATACTATCTCCTAAGGCTATTGGGAAGGTCTTTGTCTTTGTCATATACATATACACTTACAGTATGTATTATAGGTCTCCTGTATGCAGATCTCTTACAATTCACTGAGCTGTTAATAAGAGCGATAACATTTCGGGTAGCAAAGCAACAATGCGCTAGAGCATATCACTGCAATACTGTCCACAATTTAATGAGGTGTGATAGGGTGACAGCCCATTGACATTTCAATAAACATTTAACTACAAGCAGAATTTAAACTGGAGATATGACACTTGCACACAAAGGCCTTTTCTGATAATGGTATTATGAGATGTGTAATGTACACGATGGCAATTGTTGGATATGTCCCGTAAAAATAACGTCACGGTTGGTCGTAAACGCGCTTTAATGCACACCACAACTGATTGTCATTTAAAGCCGAGTTAACCTATGGGGAACCTAGACACGTATCCCACTGATATAATTGTTGAATCACGTTGAACTCAGATTTCTGGGATCTAATGCAGTGCACTAATTACGCATAGACAACGATTACCCGTGTAGCCTTAACAGACTGTAGAGTCTGTTTTTGTTAGCGAGCACCTATGAAGGCCGGCAGGGCCTGTGCGGGGATAGGTGGCCAGCACCATGCCCGGCCGCCTTCGTCTCTCTAGTGGCAATGTTTACACACCGCACCAGATACTCACTTGAAGCTGAGTCGACCTAGAGGAGGCTCAGAAAATCCGTACTCGGGAATCTAATTCGAGTCGCTCAGGTGCTTAGCACAGCACTCTAGCCGCGACACCACCACTCTCCAGTGCACTCACACAGAGCTACATTGTCACACACGTGGCTGAAATAACACGAGATGCGTGTATCCGGTACACTGGTTTGCACGCATGCTACCGCGCATCACGGCATCGTATATTTAGAATTGTCATGAAACGTTTGCACGGTGATCAAGTGTTCAACGCCGACCTCGCATTGTGCAGCGAAATAAATCAGGGAGGGCCTCGTCCCATCACGCCGGTGTCGGTTGTGTCCGATGCAATTTGCTCCGAGATTGACAGTTTTCCATGCAATCCGCATTAAATCTGTCGGCCACACCTGGTGTGCTCACCGCCGACAAACGCAGCCCGGCTCTGCCTCTTACCGCCCGGCGATTCCACTCGCGAGTGCTTGACATTCGAGCCGCACGCGGATAAAACGCTCTTCTCGGTGTGTCCGTTTCTTCGGGGGTCGTGTTTATAATAACAACAGCCGCCGGTCGCCGCTAACTGGCGGTGGCGTCACCACGGCGCCTGTGCAAGGCTAAGGCGCACTTTGAGGCCACGTGAAGTGTCAAAGGCTCGCTGACAGGAGGTGACCGGACAGACCCAGGTGTTATGGGACGACGGACCGGGATGACTTGACAGATGCACCACCTGTGCTCCTCACGCGCTGCATTTTTATCCGGTAGTCGCTCTGATCGTTGTTGTGAGCGTTGTAATAATAATAATAGCATTTATAGCGTCGCTCCTAATCATCTGATATTGTTGGTAGGGTACTGTCTCCAATTGCCTAGGAACGTCCTTCACACGCCTCCTCCATAGCGTGCGTAATACACTCTTTATTCCTTAAAATGTCCACAAACTAAAATGTTAACTAAAAAAACCCATAATTTTAATACCACAAAAAAGTGTGATATTGCATTGGCAGTGGTGCACAAGCACACATAACAAACACTGCTCTGAAAGGCAACAAATATGTATATTGACATTTTGGGCTGCGGCTTTTATTTTCAGGAGAAAGATGGCTCCTATGAGAAAGTGTAATTTCCCTAAACGTGACCTTGTATACACTGTTTCTTCTTTGGGCCAGTGTCATTGATGAATATGTCGAGTTTATGTTAGAACGTGTTAGGTTTTCCCACCAATCATTGCCCAACCTCCTCATTTCAGATTTCATATTTTGGGTTAAATAGTTCAACAGCGTGCATTAGGCCCAGGTGGCCAATGACGCTGATGTGTTGGTCACGGGCAGCCAAATATGTTGCATTGAACTATTTCTAAAGATGAATAGACCTTGGATAGGGATATAAATGAATCCATAGACCAAATGTCATGTTCCTGGCTCAAAGAATTTCAACAGATTGGGCCATTGGAACTATGGGGTGTTGGCCCCAAGAGCCCTATTTTACATCGCATAGGGTCCAAAATCAATAGGAGTTGGATTGGGGTAAGAATGAGTCAGTGTAGCCTGCCATAGTAAATAATTGAAAATAATATACAGCTCCGTGTCAACCTACTGCAGGATGAAGGTCTTCCCACACCCTATCGGTCATGGGGTGTTTGACCATACTTCATCACGGTGGTCACTTTGGGTCGCTGAATGGGTGGCCTCGGACCTGTTCAAATATCACTTTACCACTGATTTCAACTGTGGCCGGGAATCAAACGGATTTGCTGCATTCACAGCGCAATGTGCTAACCAGCACGCCACCAAATTCACCCTTACGCTGGACGAGACATGTGGATGTAATATGGATTTTGAATGTATGAAATCAATCAAAACATTTTTTGAAAACCAGATTATTGGTCATTGAGATAAGCCATTGCCAGATATAGTGCATAATTGTACTTGTATATTTGTACTGTACCTACACACACGAAGTGCTAGATGGTATGTATGTTCCAGAAAACAACATTTATATGGTGAATTGATGGTGCATTGATAAGAAAAATAAATACATTGTACAGTCAGGATTACTATATTGACATCACCGTAGCGTTACTTCGTGCATCTTAATTCAATGTCACTGTAAATATGTGACTCGACTGAAATGGCACCCTGCATAACCATGGTTTCATATATTTTCCCCCACTCATTAAAGCTCCTTCAAACTTGTTTTGGCAAACCGATGGCATGTAGCTTTGTGAGATATCTGGAAACCATCAGAAAACAAAATACAAGACCTATTGAGTAATGAGGTTGTTTTGGTTGTTGTCGATGGAGCCCAGCTTTGTCATGTTTGACCAGCTTCACCAACGGGTTGTTTGGTATATGGAGAAACCCCATGCATGCAAGACAACAATACCCAAAGTTCCACACACATATGCGCGAGAATCCATTAGTGTACTGCCATCTCTTTCCAAGCTTGGAGCCCAAGCCAACAACACCTGGTATTCCTCGGCAGTCTGATATTCGAGTACTAGCCAGGTTCAAACCTGCTTAGCTTTCAAGATCTGGCAAAATTAGGTGCACTGAGGGAGATTTGGTCATAGATGATGTCACTGATGTAGGTTTCCACAGCTCGATGCATGAGAATTGCTTTCCAAAGCCGTTCTTTCGGCATAGCCATGCCAAGCGCTCCCCCTCTCTGCTTCGCAACGTTTTGCCTCCCACGATGGAGGCATCCTCAGGCGTTCTCACATCGTTGTGGTGACACAATATCACGTAGCAGCCTGTTCTTGGGACTAAAGACATCCTCATTAATGTAGAAGGTTTGTTTTAAGTAATGTGCTCTTGTACTGATGTAGGTTTTCACAGCTCGATTCATGGTGTTCTATTTCATAATGTTCTATTTGTCAAACAGCTGAGTTGAAATTGTTACTTTGTGGACAAATATTTTGCGTAGAGTCGAGCATTTTCGTTTGAGTCTAGACACGTAATTATTTACAAGCATGTATGGGAATGGGATGCTGCTGCGGTGCAATGGTTCACACACGAGTTCAGGGGTCGCGGGTCAATCTGCCAGTGCTGCGGTTACAACAACGGGACCACTGTATGTCCCTTGAATGTGTTAGGTCAGGTATAACATAGATGAATAGATGTTTATTATTACAGAAGAAAAATACCCAGTGAGCTTGCAAGCTCTTTACGGGACTCCCGCGAAACATAAGTGTCATAAACCCCGAATCCACCCGACGCAGCCAATTAGTAATGTTTGTCACGTAAGCAAAATGTGCCAAATCTTTACTACTTCAGCACCCCGGTATCTTGGAGAGCGAACCCACAACACAAACAATGAACATATTACCTGACCTAAACTAACTCCCGCGAGAAGCCAGTGCTGATCTCTATGTGAACGTCGCCTTTCTCCCTCCTAGGTGTGTGATGTGTTCAACAACAGCACCGGGGAGATAAAGGCGGCCGGGAACGTGTGGCCCTGACCACACACACACACGCTGTCGTGCGTGCCGTGCTCGCCTGAACAAATGCTCGCGAACGGCACCGCACCTCGACCGTGTGTTTTGATAGACGCTTGATTTAACTTTGCACAGCACGAGGCTCGTTTAGACATTTCCTTTGCACATTTTGTAGGCGCAAATCGGACTTAGTAGGTTTGTACGACACTCGTACACACATGGCCTACACTCGTGAAGAGAGTTGAGGGATCTGCAATGTCCCTGAGCAGATGGGGTAGCAGACTTCACGTCTCTTCACAAGGACATTGTGTGCTGTACCTGACACTGAGGCACAAAAGCTGGAATTGCATTTATACTTACTGCGCCCGTAGGTCGTTGTTTTACATTCATTTGGGGATATAGCATTTCCATTTCAAAACGTGTTTTTGTTGTTGCAAGTGTAGTGTCGAAACGTTTGAAAACAAAGCAAGCAAATTAATGTTACTGTTAAACATTGTGTTATCGTGTAAAGTTCATAAGGCCAGGTAGCAAGGTCGTTAGAGAGCATGACTCGCAGTTGGGAATTCAAAACCTGGGTGGATGTCAACCCATCCCACCTCTGTGGCTGCTAAGAAAGTCATCTTGCTTATCTGTGATCCACTGATCTACTGATAAACATGAGCCTGATATATTTAGTACCACTCAGAACATTCAGAATGGCCGTTATGTAGACAGACGGGCGCCATCACAGGAATGTGATAGAAATCATATTCGCAGCCCAAGAGGTGAGATGGGTTGACCTCCAACCAGGATTTGAATTTCCAGCTGCGAGTCATGCTCTTTAACGACAATGCTACGGTAGCTAGGTTGACTGGGGTTGGCAGGTTGTCCCCCAATGGTGGAGCAGAATTTTACGGCCAGACGCCCTTCCTGACGACAACCTCCTCTACTCGGAGGGGCTTCGGATCGTTATTTGTCTGGAATCTCCCCCCAGACCTGTTCACAGAGGGAGACTAGCAGGAGTGCTCGACTCTAGACCCTAAGCAGACATAGCTCTGGGGTTCAATGGAACACGCCAACTCCTCGACCACGGAAAGATGATCATCCATAGAGAGAGACTTGGGGTCAGTGGGGTGTATGAGACTTCAGTATCAATTGAAATGTATTTTTTGCTTCATGAATTCTTCATCTGAACTGGCTTTCACAGAGCGGCCCGCGACCGCCTAGACGAGTTCTGTGCTGACCGCTAGATGGCGATGATGCCATCAGCCGTGCGGAGTATGTGTGTTCTCTCCCCATGTTCTGTGTGGGTTTCCACTGGATTGTCCGGTTTCCTCCCACAACAAAAAAACACTAATTGATTAATTGACCGATAACATCGTAATATATATGACGCAGTGTCTGGCAAATGTTGGTGCCGGCTAACCGCGTGGCTGCCTTCCCCCACCTCCCCGCCTCTCTGTAGTTTTCTTCCTCCTCTGAGACGTTAACTCTTGGAATGAAAACCTTCGATACTGAATGAATATATGCCATGCGCTATAAATAGGATTTTTTTATTATTATATCTGTCATGACTTTATATTTTAGACTTGCATCAGTCTCTACGTGTTAACTGTCGAGAGCAATTTATATGTATGTATGCATCTGAGAATCCTGCTGTGGTTATGCATTAATGTAACAGTAACATAAAAGCAAATCCACCACGCACAAAAAGGAAATAAAAAAGCACTCATACATTGCGAATTATGCCTGTCATAATAATGACAGTACAGCGATATGACAACGTGTTTATAAAGTCAATTGAATACCGCTGACATCCGCAAGTGCACGCTGAAGCACATGATAATTCCAGCAGTAATTCTAAACGCATCCTCGATATTGAAAGGCACATTTCTATTGCTTCAGCTTCAAACTATAAAGCATGTTCGTGTGTTTATTGCTTATGGTCTGTGGGCTCATTAGAATGCCATGCTGTAGGCGCTGTGGTAATGGAAGCACTATGTTACATGTGAAGGTATTAGTCATACTGAATGAGCATGCGTGTAGTAAAAAAATAATGAAAAGCGTGGAATAAAGTGTAAATCTACTAATGCGCTTATGGCGCGATTTGCAAAGGGAAACGCAATGTTTTAATCGATGCAAACTGCCCGCTCAATGAACACGACCAATTATCAGGTATCAAGGTGTTTAAGTGACACACGTAAATTAACACGTACATCGACAAATTACTCGCATTCAATGAGTTTTTGTAAGAGGGACGAATGTATTGATGTAGGTTTCCACGGCTCGATGCATGATTTATTGCTCTTAAGAGCTGCTCTTTAGAGGTAGCCGTGTCGAGCGTTCCACCTCTGTTCTTCACGACGTTTCTCCTCCCACGTTTGAGTCAGAAGTTACAGAAGTCTGATCATCATGCCTCAAACGTGGGAAGGCGAAACGTCGCGAAGGGGAGCGGAGCAACGCTCGAGACAGCTATCCCAAGAGGGCGAGTCTTAAGAAGAATTCTCAAAGATAGAAATGTTGGTTTAACATTTAAACCCTGGTTTTATTTTCAATCAAATTGTACTGCATAGGCTTACCTAAAAATACCAGGTATTTAAGACTTGGGCTGTGAGGTTCCAGGCTGTGAGGTACCAGGCAATGGGAATACAGTCTCCTTTGGTGTGTATCGGTTTCCTCAGGGAACCCCAATTTCCTTTAGAATGCTAAACACTCCCATGAATGTCATTACCGACATATCCCAAAGCTGTTGAAGTATTAAGACTCAGTGAAGATTTGCTGGGTAAATACAATACAGTATTGCTATTGTTATTCTCAAACTGTTAGAATCCATTATCAAATGCTCAGTTTTACATGAAGTTAACATTTTCTAGTGTCAAACATTTCTGTGTTATTTTATCAATTGTGTTTGTGGAAATAGGTGGAGTGGTCTTTGTTTGACACGAAATATTTGGTTTCTGAAACTTCATGACCTATAAAGAGCTTAGTACAGGCGCGTGTTGTGGCAAAACATGTAATTGCCTCATTTTTTGTGGCCATTACTTCCTTACATTATGTATGCAGACATTTCGCATGGCTTTACGTGAACTTATCACGTATCGTAATTGTTTTACATTGCACTCGGAGCATGCCGAAATTGGAGCAATTTGTAACAATTGACGTGCATCGAAGTCATGCCAACAAAACGGATATGCAGAGGAACTTTGGGGCAGTTGAAACCTCTCCGCTTATTATAGGTTACATAGCTCCACAATACGAGGGGAACGGGAACTGATCCAGTCATCACGATACCCCACCCATGTAGATACGATCGAGGGAATAACAGCTGTGCTGAGTGGGACCCGTGTGCGGGATGGGGGAGCGCGAACTGCTGAGACAAGCAACGGAGGTTTGGTGATGCCCGGGGCCAACTCCGACTCCTCGATTGTACGCCCCCAAGACTCAAGTATAGGGCCTAGTACTGAGAAATGTGAGAAAGGAAGACAGGGCCCTGAAAGTTAATCAGCATTACGCACAGTCTTCTCTTTTGCGATTCTTCGAAGCACGATGTTAGGTCA
>JAZEWU010000013.1:1317481-1335106 GCA_036362915.1 Geotria australis
AACAAACTGTCAACGAGAGCCGGCGGCACCGCCCACATGAAACGGGTGTGTTTCCGGGGGGTGGGGGGCGAAGCGCTCTCCTCGCGGGCAACCCTCTGATTTTTAGATAACGTAATCTTGCTTTTAGGTTAGAAACCATGCTTAGATACAAAATCTTGGGCAATCTGAAAAAAATATTTCATCACGATTAACAGAAATGTATAAACCTCTCGTGGCATAACTTCTTTGGCTATTTCAACACCACACGACATTATTTTGGTATCACATGACATTTATGCATCGTGGCGCAGTGAGTAGCGCTGCCGCCTCACAGCAAGAATTGTTCAGGTTCGAATCCCAGGTCGGGGGCCTTTCTGTGTGGAGTTTGCATGTTCTCCCCGTATTTGCATGGGTTTTCGCCGGGCACTCTGGTTAAGTCCCACAGTCAAAAAACATGCTGTTGCATAGGTGAATTGGCCTGCTGACTAAAATGCTCCCGGTGCCCTGTGATGGAATGACGTGCCATCCTGGGAATAGCCCTGCCCTGCGCCCTGTGTCTGCCGGGATAGGCTCTGACTCACCGCAACCCGGTACAGGATTAAATTGTTTCTGACAATGACTGAATGAATTACATTATGGAGGTGAAGTGATTTTCAGCCAGTGACATATTTATTGATTATACATTTACGAGCTTATTAATTGTTAAAAGTATATCAATTATTACATTTCATACATAATGACTGTTGTTAATGTTAAATCAATCTGAAAAAGAGAGGTATGAAACGGATCCATACATTATAGCCTCAGCGTGATGCCTCTTAATAGCACTGGTAATCCTGTAATATCACTCCATAATTATTGTGCAATTACTATTGTATAATTATGAAATAACGTTCATTTATCAGGGGCTAGTTGACTACTTCATTCTGTTTTAAAACATGCAAATGACACCAAAACCACTTAGAAACCAAACAAGATTATGTGAATAGCCTAGGTAAAGTGAGGACCGGAGTAGCCACTATGTGGGTCATAGTGCAAAGCCGGCAATCATAGTCAAATATGCGATGTGAAGGGCTAGTATGTTTGGAGCGGAGCGATAGCACAGATACAATGATTGATGTAATTAATTGACAGCTCGATGTTTGAGAACTGTCCTTAAGAGCTCTTTCGCGCAGTATTGTTTCCCACGTGGGCGGAGGCGTCATTAGGAATTTCCCCAAATTGTTGCCATATATATATATTTTTTTGGCGCTGGTAGTGACGAATATGTTGAATGTTTTTCTAGACACATTGGCATTAACCCTACAATACTATATATGTTGTGTGCGTTGGCTAGTTTGAGCGTTCGTTGTGTCACAGGAATCCCGCGTCCAGAGCTTGCTAGCTCACTGGGTATTTCACGCTGTAATCATTGACATCTATCTATCTATATAACTGTGACCCCACTTCACCCGTGCCATCGTTAACAACATGGCCAATGTTCTCACTGCAAACTGTTTGGCGTTTCTGGCAAAGGCCCAGCCAGATTAGTATGCTGCCCTTACTTCACCTTTTCGCTATTTTGTGGTGATTTGTTTCGAACAGACTGTGTGTGTGTGTTGTCCTGTGACCATCAATAATAAAGTCTTGACAGCAACATAGCGAAATTTAAGAACAACCTAGCTGGGTAATACTTACTTTTGAATGGCTGCAGATTGAATCGAATGGTTTGGAACACCCAGGACACGAAGAGTCAACGTGATGTGTCGTGGAGAAAGAAAGATTCACAGTGGGTTAGAAACAGCATGAACCTAAGAGCCTCGTTCAAATCGGAGATGGGATTTTCTAGTGCCACCATGATTACAGTTGTAAAAGCCAAGATTATTTTGAAAAAATAAAGCTCGTACGTGAGTACCGACGGATTAATTCATGTCCACTACTGCAAATCATAATAATAATACATTCTATTCAAGGTTTTATTGCTGTGGGGCGGTAGCGCTATTCCTCTCTACTAATGTATGGTATAACGACCAAGCTGTAGACGCTGGCAACTGACGACTAAAGTGTGCTTTGTGTTTATCTTCTCGGTTTGTTTTCGAGTACGTGTCACGTTTTCACTCACAAGCCACTTCAACATTCTCAAAAAGCCCCGATTGATTTTTTTTATCTCCTGGCGTTTCCTTTGTTTACAGAAAACATGGGCACAATTTGAGTTGTGACATCACGGCCCAAAATCAATTCTAATTTAAGAGACGTGCAATTTGCTACGCAGTTTCCATACATGCACACAGGCGGCCGTCCGGGCAAGCACATTGCATCGTAAACTTCCCGTGTGTCTTCACGTATTGGAGTTTATGTAACTCCGCATAAATAAACACTTTGGAGAGGTCAATATAACCTATCAGCATATGCAAATGTTTTCGCAGCTTCATGCAAAGAGTCTAGAACACGCATTCATC
The DNA here is from genome assembly GCA_036362915.1 of Geotria australis. Classification (NCBI taxonomy): domain Eukaryota; kingdom Metazoa; phylum Chordata; class Hyperoartia; order Petromyzontiformes; family Geotriidae; genus Geotria; species Geotria australis. The sequence goes on from JAZEWU010000013.1 coordinate 1,319,899, forward strand.
AACATGACATCAACACACACCATAATAAGCAACACAAGGTAACCAGAGATGAAATTGGGCAAAATTCACTCTGGGTTCACGGTCTCCCCATGTCCGCGTGCGTTTTCGCCGGGCACTCCGGTTTCCTCCCACAGTCCAAGTAAATGCTGCATAGGTTAATGGGCTTGCGGACTAACTTTCCGCCAGTGCCCTGTGATTGACTGGCGGCCCATCTTGGGTATATCCCTGCCCTGCGCCCTGAGTCTGCCGGGATAGGCTCCGGCTCACCGCGACCCTGTACAGGCAGGCACCCAAACCGGGATTCAAACCCGGGACCTTGTTGCTGTGAGGCGGCAGCGCTACTTACCGCGCCACCGTGCCGCCCCATGGGAAGTCGATCCATTTCAATGGTCTGCCAGTAGTGGTGTAAGCAAGAAATTGCAGGGACTGCAGCTTTGCTTATAAAATACAACTCAGTCTCGAACACAAGTTCCAATCACAAAGTAACAACCTGTTGTTTTTTTAAGGGTTGCTACATTTTTGGTGGTGTGCAGGTGTGCAGTAGATATCGCTCATTTGAAGAGCGTGTACCCGGAGCAATATGGAACCATCACAGCTTGCTTATCTTACAGCCTAAATCTCGTGATAGAGGCAGGCCGGTCAATAAAGAGCCATTCTCTTGCCGAGGTGTAAATCCAATGGTGAGGCACTATATTCTTATGCCATTGTGGTCAAGGCTAGCGGTGGACTTCAGACTGAAAAGAACGGTTGGACATGGGTTTTTCAACTAGCTGGCGGTCGCGGCCCACCGGTGGGTTGCGACCCACCAGTTGAGAATGGCAAGATTAGAATGTAGTAATAAGCATTCACAGTAAAGTAGCAACCTTAACAATATTATAGATCCCTAGTTTTATTTGGTATAATAGATTACTGGTTCACAGATTGCGCTAGGAACCCAATGACCCGAACTTTATTTCTCACCATATCGAACATCAGTGGCAACTGAGAAGTGAACCAGTCTTGAGGTCTTCCCAAATTCACAAAGCTGCACTGACCAGGATGGTAAAGTATTGGCAACCACCTCATTGACTGACTCCATATGAGGAGGCATTCGTCCAGCATTGGATTGACAAAGGACTGTAGCGAGAGGTATACATGTACATCTTAGCTCAAGGTTATATTTCGCTGGATTGTTGTGAAAATGTATTATACTGTAATTTGGGAGTATTAAATCTACCAAAACAATGTTTCCTACTTCGTAAAGTTCCAGTCTTGTATAATTTCCAATTTTATCCCAATTGCACTTTTGCCGTCATGTCATGAGAGAAATTGTCACGTAAATATTTGATTTTTTTTAAAGTAAAATTTCCGCTGCATTATTGAATATGTTTAACTGCAAGTCAAAAATATCCACAAATATACCAACAACCCATTTTGTGTCGATAACATTCCAAGCTGTTGTGTTAATTCAAACAACTCTACTTTGCTTAAGTTAATGCAGAGAAGTATAATGACTTTAAAAAGATGTGGATTTTTTGTTGAAAAGTCACTACAAGGCTGTTCGCGGAAACTTTAAGTGCTAACTATGACTTGGTTTGAATGATCATAATTTACATTACCACACTTGGGGTGTGCTTATACGTTTAAATCTCTCAAATTTTCAGGGATTGCGCTGTGAAAAAAGCTCCAAGTTGAGCATCAATTCATGATCTACCCTCCAATGGAATATTTTTTTTAATCTACAAAGCGCCTTCTTTCAGAGGCCACAAAATGCCGCACTAAACACAGATTGGGGAGAAAATGCACACATGCTGATAAGCACAGCACGCAGGCTAACAAACTGTAAAACCCCATAAATAATGATTAAATATAATTAAACAAAACAGCAACTAAGAAAGTCCATATAGTAATAGCGTTTTATATAGCGCCTTTCACCCGAGGGTCACAAAGCGCTGCACAAGGGTCTCGAAGAAACGGCATGTCAACAATGAAAAATAAAAATAAAAACCAAAGGAACAACATTTTTTAAATGATTAAGGCTGCTGGGCGGCACGGTGGCGTAGTGGGTAGCGCTTCCGCCTCACAGCAAGAAGGTCCCGGGTTCGAATCTCGGCTCGGGGTGCCTTTCTGTGTGGAGTTTGCATGTTCTCCCCGTGTCCGCGTGGGTTTTCGCCGGGCACTCCGGTTTCCTCCCACCGTCCAAAGACATGCTGCCAGGTTAATTGGCGTACTGACTAAATTTCCCCAGGCGCCCTGCGATGGACTGGCGTCCCATCCTCGGTGTTCCCCTGCCTTGCGCCCTGTGTCTGCCGGGATAGGCTCCGGCTCACCGCGACCCTGTATAGGATTAAGCGGTTTCTGAAAATGGATGGATGGATGGAATAGTACACTATGATAATCCCACGAGAGAAAGCCTGATACACACCGACTGAGCGAAGATTTGATCCTGGTTACAGGCACAGCATGCCAGAATCGGAAGACCGGAGAACTCGTGCTGGAGTGTGGGCTTGAAGTAGATCACAGATACATGAGGTAGCTGCATCACTGAGTGCCTTGTAGGTGAGGAGAAGGGTAGTGAATTCTTCCCAGAGCTTGATTGGCAGCCAATGAAGAAATACAAGCACAGTGCTGATGTGCTCTGTGATTGGAGTACAGGTGAAAATCCTGGCAGCGGCGTTCTGCACTTGTTGGAGTCGATTAAGCGGATTAGTGTGGGTGAATCGGCTTCTCAGCATACTGGCGATGTGTCTGAGATGAAATAAGGCAGCCTTGGAGACCGTATTAATTTCCGGCTTGAAGGGTAGGCAAAGAGTAAAGGACCACACAAAGACATATGGCGGTAATGTTAATTGCACAAGTCGTAACGAATATTATAATGCTCAGACCTGAACTTTATCCACATTGATTGCAGAACTGAATTGAATGCGCTTTTTATGTTTGTGTGCAGCCATTGCTGACCGGGCCTAAGACCATGAACTCAAGCGTAGGTTTAATCACAGGCGGTATTCTTGGATTCAAAGCCGGGGTCTCAGAGGTGCCAGATCATTGCTCTGAATTCTGAGCCACCTGGCCACCTCCCCAACAACACCTCGTGTAATCACCCTGGGGGGATATGGGTATTTGCTGGGTCTTCTCTCGCAGTGTCACCAGCCTTAGTCGGAAATAAAAAGTGAAAAATGTTTATCGTCTGCTTTCCAGTGGACGCTTTATATCCTGTGACGTAATTCAAGACGAGTAATAATAATAATATCAATTTTATTATATTATTAGCTCATTATGTGTCAGCATCATAGATAGATGTTTATTATTACAGCTGAAAAAACCTGTGCGCTTGCAGGTTATGGAAGCGGGAGTCCTGCGATACAGCAAACGTACGAATTAACCAACATAATATAATATATGTTGGTTAATTGCCCAAATGTTCTTGAGTTGAAACGTTGTCCACAAATGACTCCTTTGGGATTACACACGACAGTCATTGTTACCCTCTTGCAGGCTGGGCCTGAGTCACGTGGTGTCACACAGGGAAAGCGGGGGTCAAGGTAGAAGCGTTCACGTCGCGATCCCTGTCAGGCAATACTCGGTGTTTGCCTGCGAATTCTACCAAACACTTCGAGGCCGAGCTGAAGGACAACGATGTCCAGAGGCTGACCATCGTGCTTCGAAGAATCGCAAAGAAGAAGACACAGGGAAAGCAACCAACCGGGCGGTCCCCTAGGAAAAGCTTAGAAACACCTGTGATCCGAGACGTTTTACTACGTTACGGGTAAAATGTAAACACAAGTGAGATTATTCATTCATTCATTGTCAGAAACCGCTTAATCCTGTACAGGCTAACGGTGAGCCGGAGCCTATCCTGGCAGACACAGGGAGCAAGGCAGGGCTATACCCATAATGGGACGCCAGTAAGTGACAATGCATTATTAGTTATTCTAGCCACTGTGCTATCTAGCCCGATGTTTCAGTGATAGGCTTCACAGATATTTTTACAGATATATTTGCACGCTCACCTCTAACACAGTTCACAAAAATAAGTCACGTCTTTTTTTCACGGTCAGGTTGTATACAGTATTGTCAAAGCATCAAGGTATATTCACAATTTGAATAAGGCATTTCAAATGAGATATTGCTTGTGATAATCATGCGAGAAACTTTGGCAGAAGGAAGATGTAGATTCCAATTAAAGATTACCTTGATGTGCAGGTGATTATGTTAAGCCTGATGGATGGGGTGCATTTTAATGCGAGCAGCCTCTTTAAAGAGGGTAGCGCTGGATGTTTCATGTATCACAGCAGGGCACACCGTGGCAAATAGAGAGCATTAAACGTGGCTGTGTGCTTTCCATCACTATCAGCTCCAAGGGTGATTCACATCAATATTGAATGCCTCCTCAATCTTGACCTATTTTCTCCATTCAGCCAGAACCATGTCCACCCAGGCTCACCTTATTATGCCACCAATCACCCGCGAAGAAAGAAAGTTAAGATAACTTTTGAAAAATGGACATATGTGTAAAAATATAAAAGCACTTATAAAGAAAAGTTTTGAAAAAGTCAAATCGCAAGACTGTCTTTATATATTTTTCTTTAAGGTGATGCATTTAATGGGCAAGAAACCGGGCAGCTATTACAAATCTATTTCTGGGTCGATCATGAATAAAACATAATCGACTCCAATTATGTGCAATTCACGCGTGGTTTATGATGAGGCCCAATCCAAGTCACGCTCTTTTTTCTTCCTTTACTTGTGGCTGGTAACACCACTGGAAAAGCGTATGGCAATTATAATGAATTGCCAGTAATAATACAGAAATCCCACGATGCTGGTTGTTTATAGACATTGTATTTGTCAATGCCTCTGTATGTGAGGAGTGGCAGAGAACGCTTTTGATGTACTGCACTGAAATCCCAGTGACCTGGACCTGATGTATCCACCATAAATCTCCAGATTACTTGAACGATTTTCTAAGTTGCTAAGACTTGGGTAAACATACTTATGATTTCAAAAACAACTTTTTTTTAAAATGAACGAATCAGCCTTTTTGTAAATTCACTGCCGGATGAAGGCTTCCATACACCGTGTTAGTTATGGTGGTTATGTGATCGTATTCCAGCTGATCGGCCGTATGTTGATAACATTGCATCTCCTGGGTCTGACATCCCTCAAAGACACTGGAGTGCCATCAGCCATTTCATAACTTTAACCGTGTGATGTGCACCCAGGGTGGCACGGTGGCACAGGGAGTAGCGCTGCTGCCTCACAGCAAGAATAACCTAGGTTTGATCCCCTGCTCAGGTACTCTTCTGTGTGGGGTTTGCATGTTCTCCATGTGTCCGCGTGGGTTTTTGCCAGGTACTCCAGTTTCTTTCCGCAGTCCAAAAACATGCTGTTTAGGTTAATTGACCCAACTAAATTGCCCCGGTGCGCTAAGACAACTGTTAAAAAGAGCAACGTAGCACACCGGTTCCTTCCACATTAAATGAAAAACGACCGACTTAGTGACATCTCTTCCATAAAAGCAAATTTTAAGGCGTGATGTGTAAGAAGGAGACATGACCGCTACGTTTGGTCAATCCCAGCCATCAAACTCAGATGATCACTGTGCTACAGCTCCACCCCAATATATTTTCGTGAAAATAATTTCAAATAAGAAACACGTTGAATTTTGGGATCTAAACGCAAGGCTCCCGCTCTATTAGTGGCATGAGAGCGATAATGGCATAAATGCAGCGGCTGATTTATTATGTGTGTGGCTGTGTGGTCCGCGTTGACAAACGAGGACATGCTCCTACCCATGAGCGCATCACGGAACTCGCTCGGAATTGTTGTTCGTGTGCTGGGACATCGGACTGACAAGAAGTTTTACTACCATGCGTATATTACAAGGAAATCGCGGTATGTTCTCTTGATGTATTGCGGCCCGTTGCAACTGCTTCAAAAATCAATGAACGTCAATAGAAAACGTATCCAGAATTTGAATGTGCATCTCAGGGCTAAACAAAATATAATTACACTAGATTTTAGTGGGATATCGATACATTTCTTTTTTTCCCCCCTCACTGAAAAATAGAATCTAATTTTGATAAAAGCTTGATATTCTGGGTAATTCCGGGGTGAAATATAAAGTAACATTTCTGTAAATTAAAACCATTGAGCTATATAAGCTAATGGCATAAGCACAGCTTAACAAAATGCAATTTGGATCAAGCGGAATGGTATTTATTAATCACAACTATTAAAATGTGTTTTTTTCTGTATTACTTGGATTATAACACTGCACTATGATCCCTGTAATATGGGTTTTGTTCCTCTCCATTACATGCTACACAAATTTAAATTGTTATCTTAACCTGGCCTGGGCTTTCTCTAATTTAATTGAGCCTAAAATGAGTAGCTTTGTGGGGAGTGTAAAACCCCACCTAGCTGGATTAATAGGGGCTTTCCAGGTAGTTCACTGGTCCAGCTCGCTGCCACTTACTAAAACAACCCAACTACAATCATGTGCACTCTACAGTACATGTGTACCTATGCATTGCATGTATGCGTCAGTGGTGTGTGTGTGAGACCTGCCGCCAGCGTGCCTTCGACACGTCAAAGCGCACCGGGCCTGGCACAAGCGCCGTGGTAACGTCACCGTCACTTAATATAGTAGATATCATGCAGCAGTAGAGATATCATGCAGCAGTGTTTGCGTCTGTCAGTCACCCCATCAAGCACTGCACCCTTCCCTCGTCACTGCTGACGCACCATGGATATAGCCGGGTAGCTGGCTAAACGGGATTTACTATGTGACAAATTAGTATTTGACAAATTAATATTGTTTTTATTTAGTATCGTTATTATGCATGGTGATCTAAGCACTATCCAGATTCAACCCTACACGGCTTCTCGATTCTGATGGTATCAGGAAACATTGCCGGTGATTGTATTGTAGGAAATCATTTACACGTACCGAGGTAAAACATCGGGGCTTTAGGAAGTATTAATCAATACAAGCCTTTGTTTTGATAACCACTCACTGTATGCATCGCGAAAATATCTGATCTGTATAACACGAATTTGTGCATTATAAATCATCCAGACGCAATTTTGCCAACAGCGCTTAGGGAAATGCCTTAGGAGGCCAGGACGACACTTTGAAATATTAAAAACAAAAGAAATGTATGATTTTATTGGGAAAGGCTTACCGTACGTTATAACACCTGTTAGACACGTCACGGAACGGCAAAGATCATTGCTTGAATGAGAAAAATTCCTGCTCTTTGATACCTTTCCCCAGCCGTGTGCCCTCCGGTTTAATGTTATTGTATTTCTCTTCTCGGCGTGTTTTATTTCTCTCTGTCAAGCAATCATTCAAGCTAATGATGCAATGAATCAAACTCTTTGTTTGAGACCTGGTAAGAAGCCAATTGTGATCAAAGTAACCCTGTTTCAAGAGACCTGCAAAAGAAATACACGGCACAGAAGACCCAATGTGTGCACGCGGTGTGCGGTATTTTAACGACATACGGGATGGTGTTAAAATCGTGCACGTTAAGGTGCAGCCCTGCAATTGCTTGCTCAGGCCGCTGCTGCTGGATGGGCTCGCTACCAAGAAGGGGCTCGAGAGAAACACCCCAAAGAGGTGTTTTTGGCCTACTCTTTGGGACGGCGGTTCGACTCCCTTGTCAGGTGCCTCTGCGTGCGGGAATTTGTGTATTCTGCCCCCGTTCTGCATGGGTTTCCTCTGAATTCTCCAGTTTTATCCCACTGCTAAAAAAAAACACTCATTAATCGGCCGATAACTTCATAATATATAGGACGCAGTATCTGGAGGGTTGGCACCAGCTGACCTGGACACAGTTGGGGTGGATTTTATAATATTAATTTTACATTTATACCGCGCACATATTCATTCACTGTCGAAGGTACTCACTCGACGAGAGAACGACTCAGAGGCGCGAGGAAAGCGCAGAGAGGCGGAGGAGGCAGCCAGGCGGTTTTGCCGGCGCCATATTGCCACACACTGCTTCCTATATATTATGATGTTATCAGCCAAATCATTAATACGTGTTTTTTTAAGTTGTGGGAGGAAACCGGAGAACCCGGAGGAAACCCACGCAGAACAGGGGGGGAGAACACACAAACTCCACACAGAAAGGGGCCCGAGCCGAGATTCGAACCAGGGGGGCTTCTTGCTGTGAGGCACAGCTGTTACCACCGTGCGCCGTTGTTTCACTTGTCCTTCTCAGACATTGAGACGGTGACTTCTCGATTGCAAAGATACTGGCAGCACTCCGCCTTGGCACTGATAAACCGGGCTTTTGCAAGCAACTACAGACGTGTGTGGGGGAGTTGCCTCGTGTTTGCTAATGCGTTGGATAAGCCCTCACGGCACGGAAAGTTCTGGTAGTTTTAGACGCGCGGAGCTATCTCATCCCGTGCGCCTGACGCAAGGCTGACTCTTCACCCTGGGCCGTAATTACCAGCCGAATAAGCGGAGTATTAGATGTGACCGCACAGAGCGACTCGCACGCAAAGGAGGGATGCCACCACGTTCGTTGCATGCAAAATGGGAATTTCACAGAAACACTTACAGGCCCTGCCAGCTTGCCAGCTACTTAAATAGGTAGTGCAGTATGCGAGCATATGGCTCGCTCTCTTATCCCCAATCCCAGGAGGAAAGATCTATCGGAAAATTAATTGCAAAGTCTTGGTCACGTTTGGTGTTTTTCTTTCGATATTTCCGTCGAAGATTTAACCTGTTCGACACCAACGGAAGGTATAAAGCCTGATTTGACGAGTCCTGAAAGTTAACTTTAGGTTATCACTTGTTTGTGTTTATCGCTGATAGTGACACTAAGTAGATGATAAGGGAGAAGCTGTAGCTGTGGGGAAGGTGAAGAAAAACAATAGACATTGATGTAGGTTTTTACGGCTCGATTCATGATGGTTGCTCGTCAGAGCTGTTTGCCTGATGATGATTCCAACGTGGGAGGCGAACCGTCGCGAGGCAGAGAGGTAGAGCGCTCGACACGGCTATCCCGAAAGAACATATCTAAAGAGCATCCATCAATAGACACATTGTTTCACAAGCTCATACAGGAAGAATGCCACTTCTGAGTTCAATCGGTTTAGCCTTAAATAAACTGACTGACCGAAATTGCGTTGCGTTCGTTGTGTTAATTTCTTCAATCACTAGCCAGTCAGAGTGCACATTCAGTTGACCAACAAGTGTTGATTCAGTCCTTCATCGTTTATGGAGCGGAGTGGATGTGTTTTTCTGTTTGGGAAGTCAAAGTGGTGGTCCGTTAGATTTACTCATTGCCCATTCTGCCTGTTGAAATGGCCTCTGGATATACACGGCGGGAAACCAATTTTATTTTTAGGTTACACTTTACAATTCCATTCCACACACAACATTTCTAAAAACGCCATATATCACCACAATGTCTCACCCGCCTGAGGTTTTGACGCTCAGGAGGCCTTCCTGGATAATACATGACATTTGTTGAACTTATTCAGCTTGCGATATAAATTATTACTTCCAATATTCCGCATTGTCGATAGGAAAATGCACGGACGCTGTGATCCATCGTGCTACGAGTTCACACGTTCCTTGTTCTGACAAGTCTTCATGCACTGCGGTGAAGAATCTTCATAATGATCTCCCGCTCTCTCGGTGTTTGACACTGTGGGGACACAAACGCTTTGTTCACCAGTATTATCTCCTTGCAGATATTCCTCCACTCCTTTCTGTCCGTCGCTCCGTCTTTCTAATGAGCTGGCTTCCACATCCAGTCAGGTGGTGCGCTTCCACCACTGGGCAACGGGGCTAATTTAGTCAGCAGGCCAATTAACGTGTGCGGCAGCGTGACTTTGGACTGTGGGGGGGAAACCGGAGTGCCCGGCGCAAACCCACGGCGGGCACGGGGAGAGAACGTGCAAACTCCACACAGAAAGGCCCCCGAGCCGGGATTCGAAGCCGGGACCTTGTTGCTGTGAGGCTGCAGCGCTACTCGCTACTACGCCACCGTGCCGCCCCCCCCCAAACCCATTACATCCTGTCAATATCTACACATCTGATGTCTGTAACTGATAAACCATAATGCTTGCTTTGATTACATGTCGCTGTCATTTTCGAAGCCTCTCGAAGACATTGTACCAAACAAATACCTCCGCAATTATATGGAGCAATGAATGTTGTACACTTGGTTTTGGCCAATAGATTCGCATTGGGAATGCGGTCAGTGAATGTAATCAGACTCCTGCCGTGATTGATACATACACATTGCAGGCGATTAATTTGTCAGGGCAAGACAATGGGAACATTTCAATCAATCAAATCAATCAATTCCTTTATTTACAACCACGTCTAGGGCTATTGAGATACAACGTTCCTTGCAATAAAGTATGGTGAAGAACAATCCTTAATTCATTCATTTATTCATTGTCAGAAATCGCTTAATTCTGTACAGGTTTGTGGTGAGCCGGAGCCTACCCCGGCAGACACAGGGCGCAAGTCTGGGAAAATCCTAAATACGTTGCTTAATTCAGAAATGGGTCAGAGCGCGTTTTAATTCACTAGCAACAACACAGATGGACCTGCTGTTTTACATGCAAATTCGGACTGACTTGGCCTTGTGTAACCTCTAGGCTCCGTAAAAACATCACCACTTTTGAATTGGGTCAACAGTGGCTGTTCTATGGATACACGGAGTTCCCGCACTGGGAATTTAGACTTTCCGCTAATTGCTCACGTTCGTTGACACAGACAGGCGCTACGTCGTCGCTAGTTAAGACAGACATACTGCACTTGACACGTTTCGACCTACGAACAAAAGCTCGCAGTGGTAAGATCCGCGCCTCACAGAAAGAATGGTCTTGCCCGAGGAGGTTCGATTCCCGCCTTGGGCCCCTTTCTGTGTGGAGTTTGTGTGTTCTCCTCCTGTTCTGCGTGGGTTTCCTCCGGGTTCTCCGGTTTCTTCCCACAACTTTAAAAAATACATATTAATTAGTTGGCCGATAACATCATAATATTTAGGAAGCAGTGGGTGGCAATATGGCGCCAGCAAACCGCCTGGCTGCCTCGTCCGCCTCTCTGCGCTTTCCTCACGCCTCCGGGTCCTTCTCTCGTCGAATGAGTACCTTCGACATTGAATCAAAATGTGCGCGTTATAAATGTAACATTATTGTTATTAATCATTATTATTATGTCTTATGGCATAAAGCCCGAGTCGAGATGACAAAGGCTACTAGCGATGAACGCCACCTCCTTCATGGACGTCAACCCCCGGCCCAACGACTGAAGTCAAGACGAAGCTTCCTCAGCCATGTGCAGCCCCTAACAACATCTCGAGGGGAAACCAGACTCCAGCTCTGGACGGAAAAGCTTGAGAGTGACCCTCCTGCAACTGGCATGGGAATCCCACCTGCTGAAGACTTCCCTCCTGGCTCAGATGCACCATGGATTCAGTGGAAGACACTCAACCGCCTGAGAACTAGAACGGGACGATCAAAAGATGCTTTGGTCAGATGGGGCTACAAGACCGGCCCAACCACCTGTGAATGTGGAGAAGCAGACCATACTATGGAACACTGCCTTGTCTGTGCTCTACTACCCAACCTCTGCAGCTCAAAAGACCTTGCGGAGTTCAATGAAAATGCAAGGGGCTGTGTAAGAAAATGGGAAACTGTAATTTAACATCGCGCTTCGAAGAATCGCAAAGAAGAAGATCAACTCCGCGGGTAATGGTACAGTTGATGAAGTACCACATTATAACAAAGCTGGGATCTGACCTGGCCAATCCTTATAACCAGACAACAGATCAGCCTTACAGTCAGTGGCAGACCAAACGGGTGCTAATGGGTGCAATCGTTCCCCACCCATTGAAACCTTAAAACACATGTTCAAGTGATATTTTGATGAGAAATATTGTAGCTAAGTCTAAAACCTGAATATTGAATGAGTGGGATTCTAAAGACTAACTAGAGTGGCGGTGTTGACCACACCACCCACTCGTATGCCGTGCTGGCCTTCATACGCGCATGCGAACAGCACTTGCCCCAAAAGCACGTTGAAGCTATACGGGGATCTTTGTGTTTTGTGTGTGGCCGTGTATTCCTTTGTGTGTGTGTGGGGAGCGACAGCGCAGTGAGTCACACTGTGCTGTGAATGTGGATTTTTCCGAGCGTTTACTATTAATAATCTGAGGCCCTATTTAAAAAGCTTGACATTCTTGGTCTGCCGCCTCACTCGTGACGTTTCTAAGTCCACTGTAAGGACATGTAGCCATAGACTGACAACGAAGCATACAAAATTCACGTACACAAAACACATCTTGCAATGTCTCGTCACATCAACGCCGTTTCAGTCATTCAGTCATTGTCAGAAACCGCTTCATCCCGCATAGGGTCGCGGTGAGCCGGAGCCTATCCCGGCGGACAGAGGGCGCAAGGCAGGGCTATACGCATGATGGAACGCCAGTCCATCGCAAAGCACCGGGCGAAATTTAGTCCGCCGGCCAATTAACCTGTGCAGCTGCATGTCTTTGGACTGTGGTTGAAATATAAACACAACGAGGCGACACCGTGGCAGAAGGAGCGGTTTACATGTCTACCCCGCACACGCGGTAACCCCGACTTGCTTTAAACCGAACTCCAAAAGGAGATAATTCTAACGCGCAGGCTTTTGCAATGTGTGCTGCATAGCTCTTTGATGTATATTTGGGTTGGACAGTGGGTTGCCAGGCGGGGTGTCTAATCATGACGAACGTTGTGTGCTACAACCTGACAATACATCACAGAGCTATAGTCCAAAAGCATGTTAAAGTTACGAGCAGAGAAGAACCCGTTCGTTGCTCTGCAGTGGAGAATCAGAGGCATCTGCGATTTTCAAACTCTTGTCACAATCCTGTGCTGGCAGCACTGGAAGTAATGTGCTTTTCACGGAATTCAATGTCACGGTAGTGTTTTTGTGAGGTTTTCTTGTTGTATTTGCTAGGATTAAAGCAGTATTGTGGTCGAGAAATGCCACTACCAGGAGCACATTGAAAGTTAGAGCGATTTCATATGAACCATGATCACTCTTCTGAATCGGTTACTCCGAGCTCTTCCGCGTCGATAACTAGCACATGTCATCTGAGCGTCTTCTGCTGTTTTAAATCAATCAAACGTTTATTTGTTGCACAGATAATCATATTTAGCCAGTTACCCAGCTAGTTTTGGTGGCAGCCACTAACAATAGAGTTATTGATGTAAAAAATATGAGGGTCTACCCTCTATGGCAATGAAACAAGTGTTAAGATCTAAAAAACACCAAATAGACACCCTTTACACAGTGTCCAGTAGTTTAAACATTGTGTGCGGTACATATAGAATGTGAATAGCATAATTATTCAGAATCACATCAGTAGAGATAGGATGTGGCAGAAGAACATTCCATTGAATCGTACATATTTATTCATGCCCGCGCATGTCATAACACAGACGATATCCATTGTTCATAGAAGCGCATTTATTAAGTTTAATTTGATGCCAGGTGTAATTCGTATTGCAATCTGTATTCACATGGTTAGGTCTCTGTGCACCTGTTCACAGTTTCATTTAGTTTATGTTGTATTGTTCACGCAGTTTTGATAATCTAGTTTATTTGTTTGCTTTATTTACCCTATATCATTGTCTGCGGTCATCACGACCATTCCGCCTCATATACAGGACTGTTCATCTTACCAGCTTTACAAATAGGGCCAGATTCACATATTGAGTGCGATAGTCGACACATGTCACGTTGTACTCATGTCGGTTTTCACGGCTCGATTAATGCTGGTTCCTCTGCAGAGCTGTTGTTTCGAGATAGCCGTGTCGTGCGCTCTCCCTCTCTCCCTCGCGACGTTTCGCCTCCCACGTTCGTGATGCTTCCAAAGTGAGAGATTTCTCGACACTGCTATCCCGAAAGAACGGCTCTTACAGAATGTTCACCTTGCACTCCCTCCTTTCCACCAACCCTAGCCCCTGGTTTCCTTTCCCGCCTCTTTTACATCTCCCGCGTTTCTTTTTCCCGCCTTTTCGCTCTCCTAAATCCTCAACAGAATTCCATGCTTCCTCCCCCGTGGCCTTCCGTCCGGCCCTCGTTCGTTAATGAATTTCTTAAGCCGTCTTCACACTGCCGGCATAATTAGGCGTTGACCTTCAGAGCACATCGCCCAGGAGTGGTGCAATTGTTGGCTGCTGCAGACGTTCGTTCGCTCTCTGGGCCCAACGATTTGCCCTGATTAATGCTGCAGGTGCACAAGTCATAACATAGATCCACACCGTCTGCTTTCACCGTTGACATTAACATCCCGTTAATTTAGTCTCAAAAAAGTCGGCCACGTGTGCCTTCACCACGGTCAAAATTTGTTAAATCACAAATTACTTAATTGGAGAAGCCACACGGCAATAATGCCCCCCTACTGGCAGACTAATTTCCCACTCGCATTCACCTTGTGCCACCACAGCCAGGGGTGGCATTGGGCGCGAATGCATGGGAACGCCGTTGCCAGTGTGGACATTTCAGTGGGACAGTATTAGCCTTTCATGGTCTTACATTTCAGAGGGACTGTAATTAGCCTTTCATGGTTCTTACATTTGGATGGTTATTTTAGATCTCAGAAGTCACAGAAATGCAAGAAATGCGTTCTCATAAACTCAACATGTTCTGGAGGAGGACCACTAGACCATATGTAGCTCTATGAGTATCGGTGTTTCTCTGTGTGTGTCTGTGCATCTCTACGTATCTCTATGTGCCTCTATGGGTTTCTATGTATCTTTGTGTGTCTGCGTATCTCTATGTATCTCTATGAGTGTCTATGTATCTCTATGAGTCTCTATGTTTCTCGATGAGTCGCTATGTATATCTGTGTATCTTTATGGGTTTCTGTTTATCTCTATGAGTCTATATGGGGTTGCAGACGCAAGTGTGGTCCCAGTGTGGTTTTTCTTCCAATTACACTCCTGGACACAGGTACAACTGCCACTGGGGTCCCCTGCTCCAGGGTGCCTTGATAGGCACTCCAGGGTGGTCCAGATGTCTTGTGACCCCCGTTGCATAGCTCTTTCGGTTTGTGAACTTTCATGAGCCCCGTGTGCAATCACCACCAGCTCTTCTTCGAAAGTGTACCAACTCATATGAGCCGTCTGAAACGAATACGTGGTATTCAAACTAGAAATTAACGAACAGAGAAGCTGAATATAGTAGGGGTCAATTAAA
>JAZEWU010000013.1:1340319-1350451 GCA_036362915.1 Geotria australis
ATCGCAAAGAAGAAGAAGACCATGCAAACATTAATGAGTCGCAATGCATTGTTGTTAAAGCTTCTTGGCCAACACACAACGGCTTTCTTTTTAGCCTATAATGTGTAAAGCCAGTTTTCGCCACAAGGCAGACACTCTCACAACACGCACAGATCGACTCATTAGTAGTCCGGGGGAGGACATGGACGCTATTGGACGCTTTTTGCCGTTGTTACAAATAAAGTATAAAATACAACGTTTTTAGCCTTACCGGCAATAAGAACACAGTGTTAAGATGTTTAACAACAATGCATTGCGACTCATTAATTTTGCATGGTTATGCCACAAGTATGTGTGGCTACCTGCACGTTGGATGCTTTGTAAAAAGGTGTTCACTTGGTGTTTAAACATCTTAACACTGTGTTCTTATTGCCGGTAAGGGTAAAAAATAAATGATTAAGGCTGCTTCGAATATACTGAAAGGTCGTGAAACTTGCAATCTTAAGAGCGGCAAAAATGTACCAGAGTCCCCTAAGATGGTCATCACTTCATTTGTTTTCCCAGTCTTGATGTCGACCACCCCGCTGTATGAGGAAATATGTCAGGCTGAGTCGTCGTAGGGGATCGTTGAGTCACGATTCAATTCGAATTGCCATTGCTCTTGTACAGGGTCAGAAATAAAGCCTGGCTCGCTAGATTCACAACACACTACGCACATAATGACTAAATGCATGTATGCATACTTATTTGGGTATTTACATAAGTGTAGGTCGATTTTTTTTTTTCACGGTGACCTAATATTTTCCTTGGCCACGAAAATGTTTGCTTATGTAACAGTATAATGTAATGTACAATGGTAACGGCAAAATAAACTAGTGGCAGAATTGCATATTGGACATTTTTATTTAACTGGTTATGCTAATGCCCTACCACTGACTTAAGCCACAATTAAGCTGTAATACACTCATTCAGTAAGGCTAAAAGATCACACGCACTTGTATGTGTGCAGTAATTAATTAATTGCTCTGCATTAATTAGTGCACAGTGCTTGATCTCGTAACATTTTTTTCCACTTAACTCCTCTGCTAATTTGTAGAAACTGGCTCATGAAACACACTGAGGTTTCTGGAGACACACATCTCAGACTATATATGGGCTAGGAAAATAAACTGTTATGAAAAGTAATTACAAGAATTAATTACAGGCCATCTTGTCAGTGATTCAGAATGGCAGTGCGCTGAATAATCCACTGAAAAAAACCCTTAATGCATATCACACCAACAGACATTTGTAGGAAGCTCGGGGTTTTTTTTATGCGGTGGGAAAGAGCCAAGGTGATGTGTATTCATCGAAAACAACATCTTTTTTGACAAAATTAAGGAACAACCTTTCGTTAGAAAATCGTTCACAGTTTCTCAAAGTTGCGATTTATTTTATGCTGGTAGAGAAATATGATGCCTCCATGTACCTCTATTGCCAGTTGAGTATTGCTGACAATAATAATTTTAATAATATTAAAAACAATGGTTATTTCGTACGTGTCAAAACACGGATATTCGCAAAAGCTGCAATAGGTTTTCATTATGTTTGTTTAGCTCGTGATTATTTTCTGTACAAATAAAATAGAATGCACATTCCGGCAGTTGCACTTCTTCAGATGGACATTATCACCATGTCCTGACAATACCGGTTTCTCTGATTTCCTAGAGGGCATAACATGCAAGTAGTGACGTAGGTTTTCACGGCTCGATGGATGAGGTTTGCTCTCCACAGCTGTTTTTCATCAGGCGGTTCTGGACCGCCTGATGATGCCTCATACATGGGAGATGACACGTCGCGAAACAGAGACAAATAGCGGCTATAGAGAGCAATTCTCAGAACACCTAAGCTCCACGATAATGGGTTAATAATAATAATATTACAATTTATAACGCGCGCAAAATTCCCCGCCCAGCCGAAGCGAGACGCAACCTACTTGTCACACTGATTCTTAGTTGCGCCTCACCGACGCTGCAGGTGTGCGTTTCAACAACAGCAAGACAAGCAGCCAATCACCACTAAGTGGTGGCAAGGTCACCAGTGCTTCTTGCAGGCCGGATGCTAGGTTTGTTTTTGGAGAATATGGCTCCACCTGTGACGCACAGCGGATTGGGAAAACCCTGGTGCACGGCGCTTTCAAGAAATAGCTGGCCGATGCTGGAATGTATTGTTGTAGGTTTTCACGGCTCGGTGTATCAGAATCGCTCTTAAGAGCTGCTCTTTCGTTATAGCTGTGTCGAGTGAAGAAGAATCCCACAGCTAGAATTCCACAAAAGCGTAAAAAGAACCTATACAAGTATCAAACTCCCTGACTTGGGCAATATCCTACCACGATTAAGGATTGATTGAAAGTAGTTTGATGGCATATTTTCGTCAAATCTTTACTGGGCTTCTTGTCCATATAACAAAACAGGAAATAACACCAAGTTTGCAGTGTTTTAATAAGGATAATATATTGAACACATGTTGAAAGATTTATTTTCAAAGGCAGGACACGTACACGCGACACACTGTAATTCATGGCTCTCGAATTCATAAAGTTCTAAACGTCACATTGCTGGACCACACATCAGCGCAGGAGCTTGGTAATAGGTCAGCTGACACCACTCAAAGTAATAATTCAGACAAAGCGACCCCCACCGTATAGGCTCTCGTCTCCTGAATGCCAGACACGGAAGCCCCTAAGGTCACATTAGACAGCAAATTCATATCAGTGGGCGAAACCAGAAAGCCCCAAACACACAAGACTAAGAGCCTAGAAAATTCCGCTGTGGGTTGCGACTATCGTGTAGGTGCTGTGATTCGGCGGGAGGATTTAGAGGCGTTGTTTTAATAATACCATCCCTGTACAAGTTGTCTAGTGTTGCTATTTGCTGTCAACGTGAAGTCCAATTGCATTAGTAATTCATGATGATGATGTTGATTTACAATCATCGATGATTATGCAAATATTTTAATCTGCCATTATACCATATTTCTTTAAACATTTGATTTCAGTAATGCTGTTGTTTCCCTAATTGTAATACTATACTTCTGTAGTTTCATAGTTTGGGTATAGACGATGATGATTTTACTTCACAATTACACGTGTAAACACGTTTTGCTAGCTTGTTTAACTAGATCACCTAATGTTATGTTTTCAATACGATGTGATACTTATAGCTATTACATGATATTATTATATTAAAACAACTGTTAGAAATCTGGCTATTAAAACACAACATAAATCGCTGATTCTTTTTTCATTCTAAGCATATCTATTGACATGATATATAATGGGGGTTTGATTGGGATAGATCGCATAGGTATAATACATCCATCCAGTGTCAGAAACAGCTTAATGCTGTACAGGATCGCGGTGAGCCGGAGCCTATCCCAGCAGACACAGGGCGCAAGGCAAAGGTATAATGTAAATGTATAACTATAACCCTTCATTACCCAACAAAGACAACGCAATCACTCGTTTCAACGTGCCAGATTATTCTGTTTTTTTTTTTTCAGCGGATCGGAATGTTGAAAAGCCAGGGGTATTTTGACGGGTTTTTTTTTTCCAGGGAAACGTCCTCCTGAATTGTCAAAGCTGATTGCTTTTCAACATTCGGGCTTTGCAGGAAAACAAAACCACTTGCCACATTAGCGCATGTGACACCCTGACTTGTTAAGCTTCGTCAATTGGTGGAGGGTTATCAACCTTTACTTTACGTTATAAGAAAATCATCCAACTCAAAAAATAAAAGGATTATGATCATTGATGGTTGCTCTTCAAAGCTGTTCCTACGGGATAGCCGTGTTGACCGCTCTCTCCCTCACAACGTTTCGCTTCCCACGGGAGTTTTTACTCAAAGCTAGCTGGAACCTTTGAGCGTTGTAGCTCTTTTTAACAGTTGTCCAGCGGAGAGGGATAAGCAAGCTACAACATCTCATGGCACCGAGGGGAAATTTAGTCAGAACAATTAACCTCGGAAACATGCAAACTCCACACAGAAAGGTTCCCGAGCCGTGAATCGAACCCAGGATATTCTTGCTGCGAGGCAGCCGCGCTGCTCACAGCGCCGCCCCTGCTTTGAGTTGCTGACAACCGAAGTCTCCTTAATTATCGAAAAGGGCCGGCTCAGGATTTTCTAGACTTGCAGACACCAGGTGTGGCCAATATACGTATTGTGTGTTTTTATTGAAACACGGCAGTCGCTCAATTACCACATCTGAATGTGCCAAATGGTGTTCTCTATACACTAGCCGTGCTGTTGTGGCGATGCAGCAGTAATAGACTTGAGGGGGGGGGGACATCAGCTTGCGGCTTTTGTTAATCAAACTGTGATTCAATTAACTTGTTAATCACTACCCTGATTGATGGGCCAGTCAGTATTTCAGCTACAAAGCATTCATCAAGCATCACAGCACAAATATAGTATGCAGACAATATTTGATTAGCTTCCCACGCGATTTAAGAAAAACGTATACTTACACACACATCCACGCACATCCTCGTACACACTCACCGCTACAGCCCACATACACAATTGCAAATTTGCACTGAAGCAGGTAAAGATAAAGACAGACTCACGGCGTAACCTACATAAGCCGTTGGGGCTGGTGGTGTTAGTAAGCACCTATTCAGGCCAGTAACACACTTTATAGGACGGTGGTGTGGCCCACTCCATAGCCGACTACCATAGCCTCCAGTGTGCAGATTGTACTGTAATGCCCTTGTGTAGCGCTCTGGCCGTGCCGTTGTGTAGTGTGCTTGTGGCCACGTGTACCCCGCATGGCCCTCGAGCCGGTGGCAAGGCCTATAGTTCGAGCACGTGGCGAGGCGTTCGAGCACGTGGCGAGCACGTGGCGGCCTATGGTTCGAGCACGTGGCGAGCCGGTTCGACGCAGGAAAATCAAGCGGGGCGAGCGGGAAACGCTTAGGAGTACAAGAGGACGTGCGTGCAGGAGCAGACGGCAGTGTGTGTGGTCCGCACGTGGTCAGGAGGTGACACGTCTCTCGGAGCGGGGGTCGCTATGTTGGTGGTGGTGGAGTGGGCTAGGAGCCGCTGTTAAGGATAGCAAACTGAGCGTCCGGAGTGACGGACTGCTGTTAATGTGAGAAGTCTTGCTGGTGTAATAAAGACAAAGTGCTCAGA
The DNA here is from genome assembly GCA_036362915.1 of Geotria australis. Taxonomy (NCBI): domain Eukaryota; kingdom Metazoa; phylum Chordata; class Hyperoartia; order Petromyzontiformes; family Geotriidae; genus Geotria; species Geotria australis. The sequence continues at coordinate 1,345,467 of JAZEWU010000013.1, forward strand.
AGGTCAACGTCTCGAGCTGCATCTGTGTAGAGATGACCCGCAAACGGCACGGTGCTCAGCAGCGTCGACAGACCGCGGAGCAGGAGGAGGAGGGCAGCGTGCGATGTCTCACAAGCTGGGGAGGCCGAGGAGATAGCGGCCGACCAGAACGTGGTGCACATCCTGACACGATGCCGAGTGGGGTATTACAGTACGTTTAGGGCTGCATAATCCTACGGGAGGCCCCTGACCCGATGGGAGGCCCCAGCTTGTCGGGTCATGAAGGGTTTTTGTGATCCACTGTGCCACCAAAACACCCAAGGATGCACACATAAAGATCCCCCATATAGCTTTAACAGACTGTCGGTTCAAGCGTTGTTAGCGAGCACCTATGAAGGCCAGCACGGCAAACGAGGGGGTGGGTGGCCAGCACCAGGTCCAGCCAACTTTCTCTCCCTGTTGGCAATGTTTACTCACCGCACTAGGTACTCATTTGAGGCTCAGTCGACCTAGGGGAGGCCCAGAACCGGTTAAGAAAATCATCCCTGGTGTTGGCCATGAGCAGTAACCACACTTGGTTTGCTGGGTTGGTGGCGCAGCTCGCTAACCGCTACAGCGCCGCTTGAAACAGCCATGTAGCCTCTTGGGTCAAATAAGTTCAGCGGAGAGCTCTGGCACAATGGTCAGTGTGCTGTGAACCCTTTGAGAGAAAGTAGAGCAGGCATCAAACAGTAAACATCACATTACCTTGCTTTGCTTCGGGAAAGCTTGCCATTTCATTGAGATAGACCTACAAAGGTGAGAGTGGTGATACGAGTGGCCCTGTGAAGGTTGCAGTGTAACCTAAAATACGACAGGAAGATGAAAGCTTTTAGTAGATTTCACCACCACAGTTGTGTTATTTCAACGCGTCGCGATGATGCGCGAATCACCCTTCCACCAGAACACCGCGGTTACATGTAGAGGCGCAGCGCTGCAATAGCCCGCTAATGCCGCTACTGGCACAAGGGAATCCATCAGTAAAGATGCCTTTTAGAGGATATTTTGGCCTACTCTTCCACACTAGCAGATACAGCGGTGCCTCGCTTTGTAGTTGTGTTATTTCAGCATTACTTTCCACTCATTGATGACTCTTCTGAAACTTCAGAGAGCCAGCAGCAATATTCCCAAAATTACATCAGAAAGAAATCACATCAGCAGTAAACAGCGCCGACAATAGACGGCAGTACCTTCGGATACTGAAGATGCACATCATTAAATAGGTTCTTATCGAAAGTTTTGACTTTGCAAGCCTCCCAAACCAAAGGTCAATTTTAACTAGTAGCTCATGTAAATTAAAGTACAATTGCTCAGTCTGGTTAACCAACAAGCTTGCACAAATTCACATTTTATGCTTCTCACGTAACATTACATTTCATTACGTACAGCACATTTGCGAAACATTAAACCTCAAAAGAAACGTTCCAAACATCCCAAAGCAGAATTCTTTTGAAAGAAAACATCCCAGTTGCCTTGTGATCTTGAATTGAACTAAACATGAAAATGACAAATGCGTGACATGTATGGGACTGCACACCCGGGACCACTTTCCACCATTAAGTCTCATGCAGCATTAATTAGGACAGCCAGACACCTGGGGCTATTAATTGATCCTGACAAGCGGGGTTATTACGATTGGCCACGTGCATGCATGAGCGCATACGACTAAGTATTCTTTGTATTTCATGCCACTGGCATGGCTGCGGGTGATTAAAATCGCTTCGGGGTGATTGGTCGGCTCGTGAGGCTAATGTCTCGGGTTGCGGTTCTGAGAAGGCGTCGCTGACATCCGGCCACCGATCGCGATTACGTTGGGACTTCGAGGTTAAGCAGTTTGTCTGAGCCTGGTCACCGGTGACTGGCATGCAGCATATAGAACGTTTTGAGCTATATTCACCCGGAACCGACGTTTAATTGGCAATTAATTTTGCAATCATCGTTTACGGTCACAGGCACAAAGGCTCCAAAAATTCCAAGGAGCCAGAAGCAAACTGCGATATTAAAGGAGTAACACACGAGCGTTAATACATTTCTTGGACTAAGCACGGTTATAGAACTCGGGAGAAGAGACGATGGGAGGAATCCCAAAATCGTCCGGTGTGAGGAAATAAGAGAACATGTTAAACATTCTGATGAAGTGTATGACCTCCCCAAGTTTCAAGTTTCTAGAGGTGTAATTTCTTGCAAGTGCAGAGAAGCCTGTACATATGAATAGGAAAGCCGCATTAGTGTGTTAACGCAACTTTCTTCATTCAATATTTTGCTGATCAATTATGCATTCTCACATTCTCCGAGTTTTTCCAGATACTTTTAATGTGAGGATAAAGGCGGCTCAATAATAGTGTACATAACTCCGGAGTTCTTCAACTTTTCTGTGAGTTTCGCGACAAACCGCAAACTACATGCGCATTCCCCTCTGAATGTTAATGCGGGAAAATGAAACGTATTATCGACATTGCTTTTGAGCATTACATTTAAGTCGATTAATCTTCGTCTTAGAAGGAAGTTAATCAACCCATGCCCACTATAAAGTCCCTTCGCATTTATTGATCAAATACTTCCCTTTGAGAATGCCGTTCGATACCCGCACACAAAATCCCTTACTTTGCTCTATCCATTGCTGGGGCTTATGGCTGGGCTAATGGCAGTATCAGTTCTATGAATGCCGAGTTGTGTTTTGGTAATCACCGTCTGGAGCCCGTGCTCATTGTTGCCTGCTTGTGTGTAAAGATCGATTTATATACTGAGCCAGCTTAGTTTCGTGCAGCGATACCCACACCAACTTCCCTTCTCTCTCAGCGCTATCACGGCTAGACAACATCCCAGTGGCAGCTTTTCAGGTCGCAGTCACCCATTTACTGCAGAACACACTGTGATTGTAAACCGCTTTCCTCTGCAGAGTAATTGTCTGCAGGTTTGCCATTACTCGCGATAATGTAAGCAGTCCCGACTCGGGGTTTGCGGTGAGTCACTTCAGAAAAGGATGTTCGTGAGTTGCTGCGAGACTTACCACCTCGGAGGCACAACAAATCGGGACGTATCCTGCAGGTGGTGAACGGGATAAGGGCTAGGACTGTACCCTGTGTAACTGCAAAAAAAAAACCACACTTTGAATGGCATGTTCCACGAAAGTGTGCACATTTCCTGCAGGCTAGCTGCCTCAAAAACGAGGAAGATCCTGGGAAAGCTAGGACAGGGGGCAACCTTAGTTTCCACAGCCTAACTCACTGTGTCTTTTTCAAGTGAGGGTGGGAACCCCATGGGCGATCGTAAGGAGGACTTTAGGGTTTTCCTTCAAACATTGACCTTAGAGGTGGCCTGGTAGCTTGTTGTGATGATGATGTTGCGTTACTGAGCCAGCACCTCTGAGACCCTAAGTTGAAAGCTTCTTTGGTCACCAGCAGCAGATACAATGCAGAGGGGTCCATAGGGGTGATCGCATCTGAGGCCCCGCAAATACATTGACTGTTTTACGTGTATTAATGTAGGGGCATATTGAAACAGTTTTACAATTTCGGACGGCCCTCCGCCTGGTAAGCTTCTAGATCCACCTAAAGTGGTCACCTGTTCTCGAGTTTAATAGAGCTACTGATAATGCGAACACACCCGCTGATGGCTACTGACTTTAAACTGGCATTTGTACCTGATTTGACAAACGCCCAGCTTTGATGGCGTTACCCGTTCATCAGGAGCTGAAATTATGGTGGTGAAATCTAATTGTGACCCTCGGGTGAAAGGCGCTATATAAATGCTATTATTATTATAATTATGTCTCTGACGTAGTTATGTTTGAAAATGAACTGAAATATTTGTTTTAAATTGTACCGATGTGGGTTTTCATGGCTCGATGCATGGTGGTTGCTTTTCAAAGCTGTTCTTTCGGGATAACCGTGTCACTGAGTGCCCCCTCTCTCTCATTGATGATTATTTTTTCTTGTCCGTTAAACGAAAATCCGTTGGTCGAGGCTTTGTTAAAAGAGGATTGTCTCGGTACACTTTCATGAGTTATTTTGTTGGCGGCACATAACGTCATGACAACATAGCTCTCAAGGCATCCAGCCATGTCACCGTGTCCCTTTTCAATGACACTTGACATTTTTAAAGCTCTGGAGTCCAACCTGTATCAAATTAAATGCACGGTTTGCTTTGTTATGCTTGCAAACGTGTGAATTCACGCCTTTAATTTTTTTTTCTCACTAAAACAGAAACGCATTACATATTGGTGACAGATAACGAGTGAATTGTCAATAGAGGATAAATGTTTGAGCCGATTTGTGCCTCAGACGAATTGTACGTCACCTGTTGCCATTAAACTGGTGAGGGGAAGACAAGGACAACTTCTGATATACGCACATATCAGATATAAGCACACAGTGCCCGGCTGCCATTGCGGTGTGCTTGTATCCAGCATCGATTGGCGTTGAAATGTGGCAGCTCGCTTTGACTCTTTGGTAAAATTCACTGGCGTCGATCGCTGCTAAACACTTTCAGTGAAAGATTTCGAAATGGGTGTCAGACCTGTGGTACATTTTCAGGGCTATAATAAATTAAATAAATGCCTAAAAATTACAATTGTTGAGAGATGCGTTCCAGATGAGACATGTGATGGGAATTTGCACGCGTTTCTTTAAACCAGCACGTGCACAGTGTATATTTTGTGCTAAAGTGAAAACCCATTGCGTAGAACTACGGTTGCCACCAGTTCTGGTTTCCCCTGGAACGTCCTCCTTTAATGAGGCAGCTGTCCTGATAAAATCTGTACATTTTCACGGAGCAAGTCATTGTTCAAAATCCAGCGTTTTTTCCAGTTACATCAGGCCTCTGTTCAAGATGATATCAAGATCCTCCTTCTCACTTACAAGGCTCTCCCTGACGCAGCTCCGACATACATTCGTGACCTTCTGCAGTCACCCTCCACAACACGACAACTACGATCCTCCAATACACGCTTGCTGTTTGTTCCCAGG